>NW_025912521.1:0-12686 GCF_018835915.1 Vigna umbellata
AAAAGATAAAAAGATAAAAAGATAAAACGATCAAAAGATAAAAAAAAATAAAAAAAATGAAAAGATAAAAAGATAAAAAGATGAAAAGATAAAAAAATAAAAAGATGAAAAGATAAAAAAAATGAAAAGATAAAAATATAAAAAGATGAAAAGATAAAAAGATGAAAAGATAAAAAGATAAAAAGTCTAATCGGTTACGAATCACACAAATAGAATAGTTATACCATGAGTTCCCGACAACGGCGCCAAAAACTTGATATCACTCCGACAAGTGTACCAAATCGTATCAAGTAATAATAAATGGTTGACTTTTCTGCATTCTGGTTGACTTTTCTGCATTCCAACTATTTTTGTACTTTAACTCTTCTTCAAATCATTCGAATAGCCTACAAAATCAAGGGAATTTAGTGATAAAATCATCAAGTACAACCTCAACTCTCTTATTCACAAAACTAAAGCAAAAACATGAGTTAAAGCAAGTTTCTAAGTCAAAAAGGGTGCCTTTAGTATCAAAATTACATCACAGATAACGGTATTTTCAACTGTTATCAACATCCAAAAAATATAGCTGAAAACTATATATAAGATTCATCACATAATAATAATGTAGAACAGTTTTTTGAAATAAAGTTAACTTATAGTTATCCTAAAATAACCATAAATTTAAAACTTTACAAAATTCTATCCTAATACAAAACTATATACATGATCGAATGGTCCCTACAAAATATTACACACGACCAAACGACTCTAGTCTAAGCAAATGGGTCCTCTCCATCCAGCGCCTGCTTCAAAGAACACTCGCCATCCTCTGCTCACACCAACAGGATGATCATTGCAAAGAAGAAATATCGAATGGACAACATAAACAAGACAGAAAAGAAGGGTAAACTAGCGTAATTTAATAGTCATGTGAGCATACGATTCAAACAAACAGATCAGATAATCATACATATGTATAAAGCATATGAACACAGATCGACAGACCACTTTAACTTGACCGTCCGGACTAGTATGAATATGTAGCTATGGTCGTTCGTGCACTCGTGGGTGTACTAACTGGAAACCCATCAGCTGCCACATGAGGTTAGCCCGTTATCACTCACCGTAGGTCCCCCCTAGACTAGGGCCTCCTGCTATTCTCACGACATGACTTACCCATCTCTACTTGAGAATTGATAATCATTAGTGTTGAAAATAGAATGGCTTAGTTTTAATACCAAAAGGGGGCTGAATTGGTGAAACACAAAAATAAAGTTTTCTTTAAATCTTTTTCGCAAAGTAGATGCCTTTAAAAGATTTCTTGAAACGCAAGGAAAAAGACTTTGTAGTACAGCGAAATATAATCGAATGAACAAAATGCAAAGTTGACTGAATGTAACAGAATAGGAATAGAAAGATCAAACACTGAGTTTTTATACTGCTTCAGCCAAGCCTACATCCAGTGTCCTTCCACCACAGGAAGCAAATGCACTATAATGATCAAAGTTTTTACAACAAGGCTTTTATAGCGACATCCACGTCAAAAATATAAAACACCTCTCTAAACCTCTAATCAAAATATAGGCATATACAAACAAAGAACAACAGCAAGATATCCCCTCTCCTGCAGTCTTTAACACTTTGAACAATCCTCAAAGTCCAGAACGCCGCACGTTCTCTTCCTGTAATCACAATAGGGAAAACTTCAATCTTCACAAGATTGATCGAACCTGATCAAGAAATAGACACGTCAAGTGCAGATTGATCAGACAATAAGAGCACACAGATTCTTGCTCGTCAAGCAATCACCAAAGATGAACACCATAGTCTTCTTGATGAGTTCTTGGAGCTTTCACACTTTCTGCAAGAGATCAATAATCTGAAAGAAATCAATCATATCGTTAGAATGAAAAATGTTCTTACAGAAATCAAATTCGCGTCAATTTATAGCAATTTGCAAATCTAACGCATTTTAATCGACTTTGCTACTAATTCAATCGAATACAACAAAACAATTATAACAGTTAGCAACAATTAATGCAGTTAATTGGATGGACAATTAATGCAGTCGAATCACAATAAATACTTGGTTAACATATTTAAAAATATAGCCCTTGTAACATTTAACTCAAGCATTAACAAAATTTCAAAACTGTAACAGACTTAGTCGAATGCAGGTTGCATGTAATCGAGTATGTAACACAGTTAAACAAAGTTTTGAAAAACTTTCTCTTCAAAAATTCTCACAGCACACTTTGAAAAAGTTTGTGCAAAGCCACGAGTTTTAATCGACTTGCTTCATAATGAAATCAACTTAAAAATGTTGTTTTGCCACATATTATAAATTCAACAAAAGTGCATGTGATTTTCCTTTCATAAATATATGTCATGCATTCACAGATAAACTCTCATGTAAAACACAATGAAATAAAAGAATGACATAATCAACACAAACATGTTCTCAAATAATCATAAACATGAAAGTTATGGACATGTAACACATAAACACATGTGTTATTAATAATGTGTTGTCATCATAAAAAACAAGAAGCAATGAAATTGTAAGATTTAGCTAAACCAGTGCTCTCCCTATCAACAATCTCAACAATCTCCCCCTTTTTTGATGATCCACAACCAGGATTAATAAACAACCATGTTGTATAAATCAAATCATATCATATCAAAATGTATCAGTCAACTGATTATCAAATGATCAAAATGTATCAGAGCAAACGTTTTGAGATATTCTCATTTGATTCAGCTCAAAAAAATATATCAATTCATATCAGAACATATCAGAGCGTATCAGAGCAAACAGAATATGTCAGAGCTCAAAATGAATATCGGAGTATTCTCCCAACATTATCAGAGTATTCTACCAACATTCTCCCCCTTTGTGCATTAGCAAAAAAGGTATGCCTTATGATAATGATATGCTGACAAATAGTTATTCAGAGATGCATCAGTACATCAAATTAATCAAACAATGATGCTCCCTGATGGAAGAGCCTGAGGAGTTCGGACCGACTGAGGCAGCAGGAGTGCGATCTGGATCCTCAAAGCTTCTTCAACGAGTGAAGACGCAGCGGAATGGAATAGAAGTTCGAGATCGAAGGGGAAACTGAGATCGAACACATGGAACCCTAGGATCTAGGGTTTAATCGGAGGAAACCCTAGAGGCACCAATGAAACCCTAGGAGTGGGGAGAGACTCGATTTGGACTGATTAAACGGTGATAAATGGAGATTGAACGGTGGAAAAGGTTCAAATGGTAAAGGATAAAGTTTCAATCGGTGGAAAATGGTGGAAGTGAGTGGAAACCTTAGAAGATGAGGTAGTGAGATGAATGAAGAGAGAATACCTTCGAAGACGCGTATGGAGTGCGGATCTGTGGTTGGCGACAATGAGCTCTCGTGAACGAGAATGAGACGCTCTGAGATGTGGAGGGATGCGCAAGGGAAGAATGAATGAGACACGATCTGAAGACGTGGCTGATGCGTTGGAGCGGTGATGTAAGGAGGAACTGACGCATGCACGAGATGTGGTAGTGGAGAGTTAGCGTAGAGGATGAGAGAGAAAGCACAATGGAATTTTGGAGAAATGAGAGAATGATGAATGTGCTTGGAAGGTGGCTAGAGGCGGTTCACTTTGGACTCTCTAGTTGACTTTCAAGAGAGAATTGTGTCTGGATTTTCTCTACAGAAATCACAATTCATTATGCTCAAAAGTGAGTGATACAATGGTAGAGACGGGTATTTATAGTAACCCATACTCCAAGAGAAGTGTAATGCATGTACAATAAAATGTAACAAAATACAAGAGAACAATGAGGTAATTTCATGAGGCAGTATGCCATCATTCCCTCCCTCTTAAGAAAATATTTGTCCTCAAATCTTGGCAGTTGCCTTATGAAGACACTCCACAGCTAGAGCGAAGCCATCTTGAAGTGTCCTTATTCCTTGAGATCTACTTTTCCTCCTCCTGGATCAAATATAAATCTGCAATACACATGAAATATATTTGCAATTAATATCAATCCAATATAAAAATTTTCTAAGATAAGAACTTTATAATAAGGACTTTCTAGAGTTTGTTTTGACGTTTGAAGCATGTGTAGAAGTCCAAGGGAAAAAGTTATTTTGTTTTTGTCTTGAGTTATTTGTCTCCATAAAGGTAATAATAACTTAAGATTGCCATTTGTTTGGCAAAAGCTGGGTTTAAGATTCCAAATACATTTATATGCTTATCCAAGTGTATAACAATCATAAAAAGCAATTTAAACCCTACAATCCAGATTTGAAAGGTCAAAAACCAGAAACACAAAATCTCCTGTTCTTTGTGGCATTTTGTCAAACAGTTTTGAATTTTATCAAACAGTTTCGAAGCACACAATTTTGTCACTATTCTGAGTCTTTTCTTGCTTCTTTAATCTGGTCTAGTGGCTCTCCTAGGTTCCTTTTGTGTCCTTTCTATGATTCCAAGCTTACATTCACTTGAATTCAACTTGTTTGGCTTCTAATTTGTGCCCAAAATCTGTTCCGTGAAAATTCATTTCTGGTGTAGCAGCTGGTTTTTGTTGACTGGTTTGGTGTTTGTTTTGGGTGCTGTGACGAATTGGTGCAACTGTTTTACCTCAGATTGCTTACTCCAAGAGGGTAGCATCTTAGGAAGTGGATGAGGTGCTAAAAGGGCCACAAGCTTGGACTCCAAGTGCACTTCTTTCTTGCTGTTCCAGCACCAATTTCAACAGCAATTTCAGCAACCATACCACCTTTTTGCTCATGATTTTGGACCAGCACTTTGTGGAACAGCAGCCACACTTGGCTTTGCTACTTTTGTAAAAATTTTACTTGTAATTTTGGCTTGGTATCACGGAACCTTTGTAATTTCTTTCCATTTTGTGTTCATTTTCAACTTAAAGTGGCTTGGAAAAATGTTTTTCAAGCAATTCCAAGTGCACCATCAAACGTTGTAATAGCTTAGTTTCCACTTCTTAGTGTGAAAGTGTGATAAGGGACTCAAAGTGTCACTTGCACTTTCACTTAGGACCGCATAGCATTTTCCATTTGCATTGTTTTCCTTTACTTTCCTTGCTTGACTTTTATGTTTTAAGTCTCCGTGATACATAGGAGCGCGTTTCAGTTAGATAAACCTTCATTCGGTTTCTAGGTGCATAGCATTCTTGCATTTAAAAAGTTTTGAAAGATTTTTACCTAGACACTAAGGTAAGAAACAACCAAAGACACTCTGGCTAGGAAGGACAAGGTTCTTAAGCTTGTCCATTTGTGACTCACCTCTCCTTCCTAGGAGCTATTTGGTTCATTTTATCTCTAGAATCTTTCTAGAAATCCTTCACAAAAATCAAAAAAACGTTTTTTATGTCTTGTTATACTTCTTATCCGTCTTCTTGTTCATATAGGTCCTCTTGGTCTTCTAGTTTTGATCAATCCATTAGTTTCAAAGAAATTAAAAGAAAACATGATGAAGCTAGAAGAAGGACTTGTTCCTTTCATGAATTTGATCGGATTGAGGGTGAATTGTATAAACAAGCTAGGGCAAATATTCCATACTTTGGTGCGGATATTGGTGCATTAACATACCTAGCTTGGGAAAAGGACATTAATGACATGCATCCATTTATTGCTAGAAAAAGTAAACCTGAATCCTATTTTCATTCTAGCAATAGTGAATCTTATGTCCTTAGTCTCTACACATCTAGATTTGAAATGCAAGTAAGAGAGTGGTGGGATGAGAGACAATATCATGTTAGGATAGGTAGAAAATCTCCCATTCATAATTGGTCTGAATTAAAATCTTGCATGAGAAAAGAGTTTGTACCTTCAACTATTAAGAGAAACCTCCAATTCTTGAGAGATTACATTGAAGAAGGAAAAATATTTCTTGACAGCTTAAATAATAATGGTTTCCTTATTAGAGAACTAGAATTTAAGATTAACCTTAAGGAGCTGCAAGCTAAGCAAATAGAATTAAAGCTAAAAAGAGATGTTGAGAGACAAGAAAGAGAGAGAAGAAGAAGAGAGACAAGAAAGAGAGAAAGAAGAAGAAGAAAGTAAGGAAAGAGAGACAAGGAAAGAGGAAAAGAAAAGAGAAGAAGAAAAGAAGAAAGCAGAGGAAAGTAAAGAGAAGGAGCTCTTGCTAATGCTGGCAACTCCTACTCTTACCATCACCATGGAACCTAAAAGGGAAGGGTTCTCATTCTTTACTTCTTTTCCATTTATTGTGCACTCTTCCATTATTCATTTATCTTTTAAATCAATTGCCATCCCATATTCTGTGCAATCCTTTTCAAAATATGGCAATTCAAACCTTGAGTTAATGTTACCTTTGTGTAAACAAGTAACTCAAGATAAAAATCCAATAACTTGGGACTATGGAATTTTCCATTTTTCCAAGCCTAAATTTCTGAAAATCTTTTTCAAAAATACAAGACTTTTCTTTTGTCTTCTTATCTTTGTTTACATCTTCTTCATCATACTCATTTTTGCAATCTTTTGTTGATATATTTTTGATCCTGGAGGAACATAAAAACCAAAGTTGTGCTTCTTTCTTTCTTCCCGATTTGAGGACAAATCATTTTTAAAGAGGGAGGGAATGATGACAACCCCTTTAGGAACTTCCCATCCAAAGAAGTATCAACTTTACTTTAAGACCAAGAAAGGGAAGTTGAATAAAGGACTTAATATTTTCTTTCTAAGTCTTAGAATGTTCTCTTTAACTAAATACATTTACCTTGTTTTGTAGGTCACTAATAAGAGAGGAAAACCATAGCCAATCAACCAAAGAAGCTTGGTGAACTAAGGGAAGCAAAGGAGGTAAAGAAAGGAAGAAAAGAAGTGTTTGTTGGATTGGAAAAGCAAAGCTGATATACAACATACGGCCAACCAAGCAAACCAACGTTTCCACTTTCTTTTAAAGCATGTTTTCAATGTTTACCGTATGGTACATGTGGCCAATTGTATAGCTTCTCCTGCACACTTCTTATAAAGCTTCATGTACATTTCTAATAAGTCCAGTAGCTTGCTAGGCACGTTTCTCTTCATCTATAAAAGAGAAGCCAAATCCTTTCTAATGGTAACTTGAATTGTATAAAGAAATGCTGCTGAATTGCCCAACCACTTCTCACTTTCAAGTTCACTGACTTGTGCCTTCTTAGCACACTTATCCTCTAGCTTCCTTCCCCCGTGGAAGGTCGTCTGAGCTAGAACCTCTACCTACACACTCCAAAACCGCACCAGACAATTCATCAAACACCTTCCGTGCATCTGCATTTTCCAATTCTGCTGCCACCTCTGGTCCGAGAAGCTGCTCATTCTTGAAGAGTGAAGTTGCTTCCATCACTCCCCCTGTCACAGATAATCACATGATAAAGATATAATCTCCCCTTAAAGTGTAGGCATGTGAGATTATTTAAGATCCTATGCAATTCTCCCCCTGCCATTATGCATGTTTTATAATCAAAATCCAAATGCACAATGCAGTTTTCACAGAACATTTCATAGCATGTATAAGCATGTGACAGTATTGTATCAAATCAGAAATTGTGCAAACACATCAATGTAGCATAGATACAATATCAATCAACAATCTCAATATTATCTCTAGTAATTTCAATCAATTTTAAGAACATATATATTGAAAATGAAACAATCAATAGTATATGATTAATAATCAGTATAACCGAATTCCAAATCATGGAATTTATAAGCCATGTTAAACAGTAATCGATTGATCCATTGTTGCAATCGACTTCATTGCTTTCCATTTTGAATTGAATCTCCAGTTGTTCAGACCGAAGCAATGTTCCTGCAAAACCTTTCAAAATCTTTTCCAGATCAAGCATTTTAGAATTATTGTAATGCAAGAATTATTACAGGTATAATCTGTGTGTGTAAATGTATGAGTGCAATGATAAATAGTAAAGCATTCAACTTCATACATAACACAATCGACTTTAATCAGATAAAACAAATACTCAATCTAAAATAAACTCTGATTTCAATGATTTTAAACTGGAATTACAATCAGAAATAACAAAAACAAAATGGCATAAAAACCATTAACTTCAAAAGCAATACTACTCAAAATATCCAAGTAAACAAACTAAAATAAACAAGTAACTAAGACAACCAAACAACTAGGACAAACATTCTTTGTAACCCTATTCTGAGTCAGATGTTTCCATATTATCCTCATCAGAAGTGTTGTCTTCCCTTCATTGTTGAGCCTCATTAAATCTTCTTTCAAAATTATTGAATTTCTCATTCAAAATTCTGAATTGTTCAGCAGTAAATCTTTCAAAATTTGTCTCAGGAATAAAATTTGTACGTTCTCCATTAGCTAATGGAGTACTTCCTGAACTGTAGGATAAGTTTTCTTCACCTTTGAAACACCAGCCTTTAACTGTCTTCAGTAAACCAAGAGAAGAAATAGTGTTTCGGTTTATCGCATTAGTGCCACTACAAGAGCATCTTTGCTCACCATTTAAATTTACTCCTTGAATTTCAAGTACTTTGCTTACGAAGACTGCATATGGTAGATAGTGAGATTTCTTGAATACAGCATTCATCATATGATTTTTTATCACCTCTACCCAATTTGTTGGAATATTGTTCTTCATGGCATGCACTAGGTATACATCTTCAGTAGACATTCTGTCTCGAATCAATCTTCCAGGTAAGATCACCCATGCAAGAAGATAAGCAATAATCTTCTCCTCTATCTTTAACCCTTCATGTACAAAGAGCCTCTCAATTGGATATCTTCCAAGAAATCTCAGCCAGCTCATGTAAAGGTCTCTTTACCTCAAAGATTGATTAATTTCGAAATTGGGCAAATGAGAAGATGCATCTTCTGCTTCAAGTCCAGTAGTTAGCATCCAGATAAAGTTGTCAATGTGACTGCTTATGCCTTTCACTCTTGAATGAATATCACCATTTACAATATTTAGGTTGTGATAAAATACTCTTACAAGGTCCGGATACCAGTCGACTTTCATTTGTACAAATATAGAAAGTCCCTATGTTTCAAACCATTCCGGAAGCTGAAAGCCCTCTCTCTCAAACATGTTCAAGTTCAGATTCTTGGGAGGAACCACAACCTTGACACGTTCATGGAGAAATCTTTCTCTTGTATCATCATCACTGATCCATCCTTCAGGATCAACACCTCTTGTGATTGCCATTTCTTTTCCTTTACTTCCTCTGGAAGGTTGAGATGAAGACGCCATCTGATGTGGAGTGGTTGGAAACACTTTTTCAGTCTAGGGTTACTGGAAATATACTTACCAAAACAGAAACATTCATACAGCAACATGTAATCGACTAAGTACTTAATCCAATCGATTAAAAGTCGTAAAATTGATTTTCACATAATGCAATCTCAATCAATAAATCAACAAACAATCAATCATCAAACAATCATTCAGATACATATCATTCATGATGCAATGTGAAAATGATTGTTACCACTTGTAGATACTCAAGAAATTTTATGTAATCTCCTACAGTCTTTAACACTTTAAACAATCCTCAAAGTCCAGAACGCCGCACGTTCTCTTCCTGTAATCACAACAGGGCAAACTCCAATCTTCACAAGATTGATCGAACCTGATCACGAAATAGACACCTCAAGTGCAGATTGATCACTCATTCTTGGCTTCCAAGTTGTTAAAAACTCAAAAATTTGGTTTGAAATTCTAGTGCAGTTTGCTAATTCTGTTTGGTGAGTGGAATCTTGAGGTGTTGTGTTACCTATTGTGAGGCATCCAGAAGCAGAAACCTTCACCTACTGAGGTAGCATATTAGGAAGTGGAAAGGGGGCTGAAGTGGAAACAGAAAGAGTGCTTTTGAGCAGCTGCAATCTTGCTGTTCTAGCAGCTAAAAGACACCAGAAGAGCTTGCTTTGCAACCTGTTTTGGAGTGGCAAACAACAGTAGCCAGAGATTGAAGTCTACATTAGTTTTATACATTATTTTGAGCTTGTTTGAACCTTCATATCACGGAACCTTTGTAGTTTAAATTTCATTTTGGTTTTTGGCTAAGTGACTTGGGAAATTGCTCTTGAAGCAATTCCAAGTTCACATTTGAACATTGTAATAGTGTAATTTCGTTTCCCTAGTGTGGAAGTGTGATGGAATCCTACTTGACTTAGTTTTCCTTTTGTATTTTTACTTTTCCTAGCTTAGCTCTTAAGGAGTATAGGTTACTATAAATACCAAACTCCTCTCTTGTATTAGAACTTTTAAGATTAATGAGAATTAAGATTTCTAAAAAAGAAACTATTCTCTCTTGAAAGTCATAGGCTAGAGAGTCCAAAGACTTCCTCTAGCCACCTTCCAAGCACACTCTCTCACTTCCATTTTTCTATTCCATGGTGCTTCTCTCTCATCACGCAACATCACCATTGCTCCAATCCGCGTCAGCGCACACGTCCTCTTTTTCCCTCGCGCATCAGATACGCACATCCACATTCTCTTTCTCATTCCTTCACTCTCGCAGAACCGTGCCTCTCATTTCTTTCTCTCGCGCATCCATCCACGTCTCAGAGCATCTCACTCTCGCTCTCGAGAGTTCCATTGTCTCCAACCTCAGATCTGCCGTTTTCCCCATTTTCACCGATTGTAAGCCACATTCTACCTCATCTTCCCTCTCACTACATACTTTACGGCCATAGAACCTCATCTTCACCGAACAGTTCTTCGATCTATGGCCTTCGCTAGGGTTTCCTCGACCTTTTCTATTTTCCTTCATCTCCACCGTTTAAACATTAGATATTAGGGTTTTCTTGAGTCTCTTCTTAGTTTAGTAGTTNTGTAATGCATGTACAATAAAATGTAACAAAATACAAGAGAACAATGAGGTAATTTCATGAGGCAGTATGCCATCATTCCCTCCCTCTTAAGAAAATATTTGTCCTCAAATCTTGGCAGTTGCCTTATGAAGACACTCCACAGCTAGAGCGAAGCCATCTTGAAGTGTCCTTATTCCTTGAGATCTACTTTTCCTCCTCCTGGATCAAATATAAATCTGCAATACACATGAAATATATTTGCAATTAATATCAATCCAATATAAAAATTTTCTAAAAGAAGAACTTTATAATAAGGACTTTCTAGAGTTTGTTTTGACGTTTGAAGCATGTGTAGAAGTCCAAGGGAAAAAGTTATTTTGTTTTTGTCTTGAGTTATTTGTCTCCATAAAGGTAATAATAACTTAAGATTGCCATTTGTTTGGCAAAAGCTGGGTTTAAGATTCCAAATACATTTATATGCTTATCCAAGTGTATAACAATCATAAAAAGCAATTTAAACCCTACAATCCAGATTTGAAAGGTCAAAAACCAGAAACACAAAATCTCCTGTTCTTTGTGGCATTTTGTCAAACAGTTTTGAATTTTATCAAACAGTTTCGAAGCACACAATTTTGTCACTATTCTGAGTCTTTTCTTGCTTCTTTAATCTGGTCTAGTGGCTCTCCTAGGTTCCTTTTGTGTCCTTTCTATGATTCCAAGCTTACATTCACTTGAATTCAACTTGTTTGGCTTCTAATTTGTGCCCAAAATCTGTTCCGTGAAAATTCATTTCTGGTGTAGCAGCTGGTTTTTGTTGACTGGTTTGGTGTTTGTTTTGGGTGCTGTGACGAATTGGTGCAACTGTTTTACCTCAGATTGCTTACTCCAAGAGGGTAGCATCTTAGGAAGTGGATGAGGTGCTAAAAGGGCCACAAGCTTGGACTCCAAGTGCACTTCTTTCTTGCTGTTCCAGCACCAATTTCAACAGCAATTTCAGCAACCATACCACCTTTTTGCTCATGATTTTGGACCAGCACTTTGTGGAACAGCAGCCACACTTGGCTTTGCTACTTTTGTAAAAATTTTACTTGTAATTTTGGCTTGGTATCACGGAACCTTTGTAATTTCTTTCCATTTTGTGTTCATTTTCAACTTAAAGTGGCTTGGAAAAATGTTTTTCAAGCAATTCCAAGTGCACCATCAAACGTTGTAATAGCTTAGTTTCCACTTCTTAGTGTGAAAGTGTGATAAGGGACTCAAAGTGTCACTTGCACTTTCACTTAGGACCGCATAGCATTTTCCATTTGCATTGTTTTCCTTTACTTTCCTTGCTTGACTTTTATGTTTTAAGTCTCCGTGATACATAGGAGCGCGTTTCAGTTAGATAAACCTTCATTCGGTTTCTAGGTGCATAGCATTCTTGCATTTAAAAAGTTTTGAAAGATTTTTACCTAGACACTAAGGTAAGAAACAACCAAAGACACTCTGGCTAGGAAGGACAAGGTTCTTAAGCTTGTCCATTTGTGACTCACCTCTCCTTCCTAGGAGCTATTTGGTTCATTTTATCTCTAGAATCTTTCTAGAAATCCTTCACAAAAATCAAAAAAACGTTTTTTATGTCTTGTTATACTTCTTATCCGTCTTCTTGTTCATATAGGTCCTCTTGGTCTTCTAGTTTTGATCAATCCATTAGTTTCAAAGAAATTAAAAGAAAACATGATGAAGCTAGAAGAAGGACTTGTTCCTTTCATGAATTTGATCGGATTGAGGGTGAATTGTATAAACAAGCTAGGGCAAATATTCCATACTTTGGTGCGGATATTGGTGCATTAACATACCTAGCTTGGGAAAAGGACATTAATGACATGCATCCATTTATTGCTAGAAAAAGTAAA
>NW_025912526.1:0-35144 GCF_018835915.1 Vigna umbellata
TTTTTTTTTTGTTTTTTAAAAAGGTATACCGATAATTGGGCTTTAAAATAACAATAAAAGAAGTTAAAGGATACAAATTCCCTGCAGTTCAGTAATGATGTTTTTGAACGTTCTCTTGCACCAGTCCTTCACTACCACTTCATCCAACAAAAACGCTATGACTGGATCACTGGAAACAGCAGTTTCATCCATACAGACATCTGTGATGTCTGTAAAATTTAAGGTCAAGAAAATGCAAAAGTGGAGACAAGGGAACACCACAAAACAGTGGGACAAATATGAAAGGGGGGGATGGGGATAGAGGAGAAAAGTACACTAAATTTTCTTGTAGATAGGATTATTGGAAAAAAATTGTATTTGGATCATTTCACCGTACTTACCAATTGATATCCATTTATATTTTGAATATTAATAAACCGAATTACTAAAAAAATTAATATGCAAAAAAAAAAGAGTAATGCAGAAAAGGATACAATGGCAAATTAAAGAAACCAAGTTATTCTCAAGCGCAACATCAAACAAAGAATAAAGATGATGGACATCAGCATTTAGTTGTTTCTCCCCGTCTTCTATTTCCTGAAATCTCTCATCAAACCTTTTTGAAATAAGGCCAGCTTCAATGCACTCATAATAAAGTCGGAGATGCAGTTTAGCACCACTTTTAGATATTGGGACTCTACAAATTGGACAGATATCACACCGTTGACTACATTCCTCACATAAAGAAGCGTGCCCACATGAATTCAAGACATGATGGACATAGCGACCACAGCTTCTCAAGTCTCGAGTTGCCCGGCAGCCGCTCAACTTTGCTCTTTGCACAAGTCAATCAGATCGATGGATGCATGTGTTCTAGTGTATCCTGAAATCAAACATCAAAAGTGGTTTATTTTTTGATATTACCTCAATATGGTAGTTATATATTTTTTCGCAATTTGAAACACTAACCTCTCTATTGCATAGGAACGTGAAAATTAACTCAATTAAAGCATAAATTCAATATTGTAATTTTCCAGCTTCGGAAAAAGGCACAACAGGCACTCAGACTTAAACCAACCAAATGAAGTCTTTGACAAGAATAACCAGGATGCATGATTCTTAAAATAAAAATTATCAGGTTACCATAAAAAGTTGTCATGTCACAACCAACAAGTAATCCATTTTTCAATTTTGCAGGCTTAAATACAATTTTTTCATTTCCCAGCATGTGAAAAGAAACAGTGAAATGCCATACAACCAAATCCATGAACATAATTAAGTAGGATGCACTACTCATTATCGTATCAAAACAAGTACGCCAGGCCACAAACAATAAAAAAATAATCCCCTTGGCTTTTAGAGGAGAAGTAAAACCTTACTAAAATTAAGAAAATGTAATAAACGACAAATGTTCAATTATTCATAGGTCTGGCTCCTAAATTACTACATGATGCTCTCCGTGCACAGTATACCAGCTCAAAGTTGGCACAACACCTACATACTAAAAGCATGAGCAACAGAATAAAAAAAGTCCACTCACTTTGCACGCGACGACCGAAAGAGTAAAACTATAGCTGAGAGCATGATTTAATGAAAGAAAATAAAAACTGATACGGCTAATTAGACTTGCAGAAACAGCAACAGTAGCAGAAGCCTTTCATAATTCAAACATTAACAAAACATCTGTACCAGTTGAAATGAGAGAGGAAAAGGTAGGAATACTAAACTCCCAACCAAACAGCATGTTGGTGACAGACAGCTAGGGTTTACGAAGTAGTTCAGCAACAAGGAGCGCGGAAGTTAAAATTGAGAGAATTAGATCGTACCTGAACTAGTCGGCTACTGTAGTTCGGTTGCAGCGTCGGAGATGAAGATCTTACTGCGGCGGTGCCGCCGTTGGAACTCGACGGAACGGTGAATCCGTTGAGCCGCCTGTCCATGTCTCAGAGATAACCAAACGGTGAACTCAGATAAATTTTACAGAAGACCGAAATGAGGTGCGAGATTACAAAACGGTGCGGATTTACTTCAGCAAAGGAAGGCGTCCATGCTCCCAACAGAACTACTCTGTGTCTCGTAGAGGGAAATACAGATTGGAATTGGAGGGTTTTTGAAACACTTTTTCTGTTTTTGATTTTTCGTTCTAACATTTCACTTTAATGGGTTCGTATATGAGTCGGGTTACGGCCCAATTTAATTGGGCTTAAACGTCTATTCCTTGAGTGTTTCATCCTACACCTACAACATCTCATCTGCACCTCCAACATTCCATTTTTACCTTCTGACATATGCACCTCCAAAACTTTCAAAAAATTTTATTTTTTAAAAAATATATTTTTATTTTCTTCTCTCTCTTATTAAGACACTTTAATAAATTACATTTTTATTTGTTTCTTCTTTCTTATTAAAGTTTCCTCTGCCACCATTTTAATAATAATCTAATTTAATGTTAAATTTAAATATATTTAATATAATTTTATATTTTATAAATTATTAAAAACTGATTTATATCATAATAATAGTTATATTAAATATATAAAATCAAATAAATAAATAAAAAGTAAACATGATAAAAATAAAAAATAAAATAATATAAACAAAATATAAAAGTTGCTTTAATATATTCAAAAGATTAAATTATATAAAAATTACAATAAACTAAACAGTTATTAAATTTTGAATAAAAACAAAATTTTTAAAAACTTATTTATTGGATACTGTAAAATATATGTTAATAGTTTTTTTTTAAATTTACTAAATATTTAATTTAATTAAAAATAATAATATTATTTATTATATTTTTCCAATTTAATATTATTAAAATATTATTTATATTTTATATTAATTTTATTAAAAAAGTAAAATAAAATAACTAAAATAAAGTTAATAATAATGAAAATAAAAATTAGTATGAAAATCACATAAAATATATTTAATATATAATTATATTAAAATGTTAATGTAATAAATAATTATGAAAGTTTTAAATTAGAAATAAATTAAAATTGTAATGGATCACAGAAATCGATAAGTATGAATCGGATCTGTATCAGATTAAAGAAGTTTTCAAAAATGTGGGTTGTTTATTAATGTTAATATTTATTTAATTTAATTTTATTAATTTTAAGAGAATTTAACAGAGTGAAATATATTAAATTGTGATTTTTAAAATAGTATAGATTAGGAGGAGGTGGAGGTATTAGGAGGGTGAGGAAGGTGGAAGACAAACGAGGAGAAAAAAGAGAGAGGAGAGTGGAAATAAAAAACTAGCCAATAAATAAGTTGGAAAAAGGTGGTTGTGAGTGGAAAAGTTAAGAACGGAATTGAGTGGTAGAGAGGTGAAGGAAGGGGATAGATTGGAAATATATTGTAAAGCAAATTGTATTATTGTTATTAGTGATTGTAGTTTTATTTTTATCATTATTACTTTTATTTTAGTTTGATTTTATATATTTAATATAACGATGATTATTGATATATAAATCATATTTTAATAATTATTAATATTAAAATTATATTAAATAATATATAAATTTTAAATTCAAATTAGATTATTATTTTAAAATGGTGCAGAGAACTTTAATAAGAAAGAGAAAAAAATAAAAATGTATTTTATCTAATGTCTTTATAAGAAGAGAGAAGGAAAATAAAAATATATTATTAAAAAATAAAAAAAATTTTTGAAAAAGTTGGAGGTTTTGCATATGTCAGAAGGTTAAAAATGGAATTTTTGGAGGTGCAGGATGAGATGTTGGAGGTGTAGGATGAAACACTCCTATTTCTTTAGGGTGTTAGCTCCCTCCACCACCACAGTCTTCTCCCTCCACCACCCCTTTACTATTTTGTCTCTCAGTAAAATTTTATTTTTAGAATTATTGTTTTTTAATTTTACTCATTTATAACATATTTCACTGATAACCTACGTAGTTCCTTGTATGAGTAAAATATTTTTCTGCAAAGCTCAGTGATCGTGAAAAGAATTATCAAGCCATCTTCCTCTTGCTTTCGGTGCAGTACGTGGTGCAGTGCGTTTGTGGTGTAATGTGCTTGTCGTGGTTCCTCTCCAGGTACGTAGTCATAATCCTTCCAATAATCTAAACTAAACCCGATAAAACCTTCCAATAATCCGTCCAATAAATCTTTCCAATAATCCTTTAACCCTTAAAACGTAAAATGAAACGGATGTCGACATCCGTTTTGCCTTAAACGGATGTTGACATCCGTTGAAGGATGTCACCGTTTTTTATAAAGCTTTGTTTTAATTTTATGTTTCTGTTATTATTTTATTAGATATTTTAAATATTTTGATTTATTATTTTGAATATCTTTTTAATGGTTTTAATAATGTATTATTTATATTAGGTTATATTTAAATATTAAAATATTAAATAATTAAAAATAAAAAATTTTTAACTTTAAGGATATAATTGGAAAAATTAAAGATAATTGGGGAGGTGGAGGGAGAATGCTGTGGAGGTGGAGGGAGCAACACCCATTCTTTAGAGTTGCTCCCTATACAACCCTAATGTTCCTTGGGGTTGCTCCCTCCACCACCACATCTTTCTCTCTCCACTTCCACTATTTACTATTTGTTCCTAAGTTAAATTTTATTTTGGAGGTTATTTTTTAATTTTACTCATTCACAACCTATTCCACTATGAGTAAAAATATTTTTCTTTCATTTTAAACATTATATTTCTTCCTCTCTTTCTTTTACAAGTTGCAAAGGTTCGTGGTGGTGGACAAGAATTATCAAGCAGTCTCCCTCTGGTGGTGCAGTGTCGATCTCGTAGTGCAGTGTGTGGAGTGGTTTGCTTCCTCAAGGTGCGTATTTAAATAAACTTTCAAATAAAACTCTAAAATAAAGAACGTAACCTTTAAGACATCCTTCAACGGATGTCAAAATCCGTTTAAGGTAAAACGGATGTCGACATCCGTTGAAGGATGTCACCTCCGTTTAAAAGATACGTTTTTTATTTTAGGGTTTCTTTTATTAGTTTATTCTTTATTTTGGAAATATTTTAATAATTTAAATGTTTGATTTATTATTTTGAATATATTTTTAATGTATTTAAATAAGGTAAGGAAAATGAAGTAGAAAGAAACGGAGGAGGAGAAGTGAAATGGAGAAGACAGATTGGGTTGCAGAGTAAAACGAAAGACAAATTATTAAACAAAAATGAGAGATGGAAAGGTTGGGTACAGGAGTAAAGTAGGAGTAGGAGAACTAGGTTTGAAATAAATTAAAATAGTAAAAGTAAAAAATTTTAATCTGAGGATATAATTGGAATTAAAATAAATTGGGGAGGTAGAGAGAGAAAGGTGTGGTGGTGGAGGGAGCAACACCCATGCTCCTTTCATCTCTTCAATTTTTTTTTATTCCAAAATTATTATTTTTTTATATTCATTATTTACCTTTTTAACTTGATGTTAAAACCCTAATTCCTTTCTTATTTCTCATTTTCACTTTACTCAGCAGCAATACTCTCACATCTCTCCTCCCTTTCTTTCTTATTTCTTATTTCTCTCTTTCTCTGCCCCACCTCACACACTTTCTCTTTCTTTCTTTCACTTTCTTTCTTTCACTTTCTCTCTTTCACTCTTACCCACCCGCTACTCTCCCTTTTTTTCTTTCTCTCCCTTTCGTTATTTCTCTGCAGCCCACCCCCACTCTATCTTTGTCTCATTCTCGTTGAAGGGGTTGAAATATGCTTAAGGGATGAAAGCAAATATAAGAATGCATTAATTGAATTGTTGAGAATTTAAACACTAACGAGTTATATTGTGTTGTACATACACAGTGTGTTTGTAGTAATTAAATTTGTGAATTACTAGGTGTGTTCCTTATGTGGGGCCATATGTTAGATAAAGAGAAGACCTTGACTTACGTGTGCTTTTGTAGTGGAAAGAGTAAGTAGGATGAATGTTAATAGTGGGAAAGTTGAATGGATCTAGACATTCATTGACAGATGTGGGGTGGGGTGTGGGGGTGTATTGGAATGTTGGTGAAAATTAATCCCGGTAAATAAATATTACTGAAGGGCAAATGAGGAATGAGAGAGGAGGAGTGGAGGAAGTAGTCTGTGGTGGTGTAGGGAGCAGCTATCCTGTTTATTCTTTTTAGGTCCATATTAATTTTCTTTGGGCTCATATATATTAAAACATGGTTTGTATTTCCTTGCACCTACGTCCATTTCTTTCCGAGTGTTGCTCCCTCCACCACCACACCCTACTTCCTACACTTCCCCAAATTCTTTTAATTTCAATTCTATCCTTAGGTTAAAACTTTTTTACTTTTACCATTTATGATTTTTTAATAAATTTGAAAACCCTACTTCTACTATTTACTCACAACTACACCTCATCTCTCACGGATTCTCTCTTCCCTTATTTCTGTTTCACTTCCTCTCATCCCTTTTTCCTTTGTTTTCTTCCCTTCATTTGTCTCTTCCCTATTTTCCTTCTGGGTTTCATTGCTTCCATTACTTATGATCCCTGGTGTAAGGAGTCGATTCTGCTGGTTCTATTGGTGATCGCCTCAATAGAGCCCGTGAAGGCCAAAACGGATGTGGGATATTCGTTTGACCTTCAACGGATGTCGGACATCCTTCCACGTTCAACGGATGTGGGGCACCTGATGGTATGGGGCATGAATCCAGGTTAGGTTATGGCTGCTTGACACCCGATGGTGCTGAATCAACCAATCAAAACATCTATGTGGAAAATCAGATTTCTAAGGTAGCAACTCTTGCTAACTCAAACAGTGGACATCCAAGTAATGCAACATTGGTTGATCACAGAGTTTTCATTTGAATTAATTGGAGAAAACGTTGCTCGGTGTCTTGCTAATAAACTTGGGGTATTGCTTTGAAATATACCAGAGTCCTATCAGTGTATACTGGGAAAAGACCCTGTTGACTGAGAAAGGGTGCAAAGGGACACCGATACTAGTTGTAATGTGTGTATAGAGAAAAATAGATAACAAGTCATACCGTGTTGGAGAAGGAGAACAATGTTTCCATAAGCAGATTTCTGTAAATTGTTATAAAGAATTCAATTTTGACACCAGTAAAGGAGTTGTTTCGGGTACTGGTGGTAGTGGCTCTGAGTGGTGGACTAACATAAGGGTTGCCGGGAGGAAGGTAGATCAGCNTTAATTGGAGAAAACGTTGCTCGGTGTCTTGCTAATAAACTTGGGGTATTGCTTTGAAATATACCAGAGTCCTATCAGTGTATACTGGGAAAAGACCCTGTTGACTGAGAAAGGGTGCAAAGGGACACCGATACTAGTTGTAATGTGTGTATAGAGAAAAATAGATAACAAGTCATACCGTGTTGGAGAAGGAGAACAATGTTTCCATAAGCAGATTTCTGTAAATTGTTATAAAGAATTCAATTTTGACACCAGTAAAGGAGTTGTTTCGGGTACTGGTGGTAGTGGCTCTGAGTGGTGGACTAACATAAGGGTTGCCGGGAGGAAGGTAGATCAGCTAACAGCAGGGTTTTCTTCCCAATGTTACAGTCAGAAATAAACTGAGGTTTAGTTTATTACAACATGACTTAACCTGTATGGTATAAAGCAAAAAGGATTTTCCATTTCTCTACAGAACCTCTAGTGTATTGAATGTATATTTGAAGAAATTGTCTTGAACTCAATTCATCATATGCCTTTAGAAGAAATTACGGAAAAAGAATGATTGAGCAAGACTCAGAAGAAACAAAGTTGTTATATTCCTTAAGGACCCAGGGTAGAATGCAAGGAAAGCAAAGTGGTAGTAGGTAGGGTACCGATAATGGGTTATATTTATATAATTATGTGAAACATTGCTTCTTGCATTTCATTGTTTCAAATGTACAAAACGGATGTCCATGTCCATTTTAAAAAAAAGTAAATAAAATTAAAGGATAAAAATTAAATTAAAATAGGATATTTTTGGAATAAAAACAGTAATAGAGAGGTGTAGGAAGCATTTGGGGTGGTGGAGGAAGCAACTCTCTTCTTTCTCGGTGTGTCCATATTTTTTAAAATTCCAGACCTCCATCCTTTTCTTTATGTATTTTCAAATATTTTAAAATTTCAAAATCACCTTGTGTAATTCAAATCCTTTTGTATTTCAATATATTTTGAATTTTTTTTCAACAAATTTTAAAATTCATTGAAGCATTTGAAAAATCTTTCCATAGATTTCAAAATTTGTTGAAAGATTTTCTTCTAATGATTTTTAAAATTTATTTTTTTCAACAAATTTTAAAATTTATTAAAATTATTTAAAATTTTAACGAAGAAAAAATTATTCATCAATTTTAAAATCCGTTAAAAAATATGTAAAACTATTTTTGAAATAAAAAACGTAATCGATACTACTTTTGAGATGTGGAGGTGCAGGAGAATATAAGGTGGATGTGCAAAGAGAAACAACCTTAAAACATTGGACACCTATTTTAGATCCATATTATTTTTCATGTAAGATTTAAGGACTTTCATAATTCCACCCCAATAGTAAAACATTACCTTAGTTCTCAATTTACTTTAAATTAGTTTGAAACATAAATCCATACTTATTTTAAGTTTGAAAAGGTTACAAATTAATATTAATAATGTTTAAGTTATTTATATCTTTAATATATTCTAATTTAAATGATCATATCTATTCATTATTCCTTTAAAATTAAAGATAAAAATATATCAAAATTTAAAATAAAACGAATTCATATATTTAACCGAATATTAAAATACAGTCACGCAACACCGAAACATCAGAGCATAACAAGTGTCAGAAATTTTGATTTCTTGTTGTAGTTGTGAAGATGATTTGGTCATAGTTGTTTATGCGAGCAAGAGTTCTTACCGAAACATTAGCTTTTACGAGAAAGTATTTAGATTTAACGAGTCGAGATGAACATGATGGAGTAAATGTTGGGAACCACACCTTACAAGACATTTTTATTAACCAATTTAACCAGACAATAGCCTGATAGGCCTACGAGGGAGAGAGAAGGAAATTTTAATAAAACAAGCATGTAGAACTTTGAAATTGAATTGGGACCCATATTCACCAAAATTTCTTGAACCATTGTCTGGTCATTCAGGGCAAACTCCTTTTAAAGGTCTAATTCCCATTTTATTTTGTCAAATTCGTACCGAAAACACGTAGTTAGCCCCACTATTTCCAGCATCATCCAAATCAATTCAGGATCTTTTCAACATGCAAAAATTTTGACTTTATACGAGAACAAAATCTGCTTACACAAAAACAAAGCTATATTACATATAATTAATTAATTAATTAATTAATCAAGACCATTGAACTTTACAACAAAGTCTCCTCCGAGAGTTTTTTTTTTAACGCAGTAAGTATTAGAGACTAAAAAAACCTAACTAAACTAGCTAGACCAGGTCATGCTCCCGAAACCCAGAAGAAAAGACGAAGGGTCAAACTGGTACAAAACATTTGAGACCCACAAAATCAGTTTTCCTAACCACCATATCTTAGACCACACTTTGAACGCAGAATTCATGGCTCCGATACTATTGCAACCGTTTCCCCCACTTTTTTTTTTTTTTTAATTTTGTCGTTTTCTTTCCGCGAGTCAAGATCTGGGACGGAGCGCATCGAAGGGCCTGTGTGAAATAGGAGCGGCAGAGGTGGCCCATGGGCCAATGGGGAAGGCCCGAGAGTGGGTCTGGGGCACGTGACGGTGACGCGCGGCGGTATCAACGGCAGCGGAAGGGGGAACAGCGACACGCTCACAAGAGGGACACATGGTGAGAGTGGTGGGTGGAGTCATGTGCATGTAAAACTGTGGGGAAAGTTTCAATGCTCTGAGCTCTTGCACTTCCTTCTGCAACCTTCTGTTCTCCTCCGTCAGATTCTCGCAGCACCTCTTCAAAAACTCGCAGTCCACCTCCGTTTGTTTCAGCTTCGTCCTGAAATTAGTTTTCGATTTAATTTACTTTATTTTTTGTCGTGAAAAAGACCACACAACAACACAAACTAAAACACGAACAAATATTAATGAAATGAACCCACCTTGCCCTTCTGTTCTGGAACCACACCTCCACTTGTCTTGCTCGAAGACCCAACTGTTTCGCCAGTGCCAACTTTTGTTTCTGCACGCAACACACGCACTCACGTTAGAGAGAAAAACAAAAACAAAAACAAAAACAAACCAAACATACACATTGGACATAGCATGTACGAAATTGATCGGAACCTTGTCACTTACCGGGTTAAGAGTGCTGTGTTCTTTGAAACTCTCTTCCAGAATAATGGATTGGTCTTTGGAGAGTCTAAGTTTCTTTCTACAATTTTCACCTTCTTCTTCGTCGCTGATGCCTCTGAAACAACCTCTGTCTGTGTCGTGCTCTTCTTCCCCATTGGCTTCCCTCTCGCTACGCTTTTCGCTCACGCTGGAAACCGTGCTGTTTGGAGACGAGACACCCGCTTCCTCTTCGCAATCAACCGCAGAAGGTAACCGGTTCACATCGATTCCGCGGAGGAACGATCCAGCTTCACCTGCATGCCAAAAGAAACACCGTTTAGGAAAAACAGAAATCGATAAAGAAGAAAGTTGAGATGTTTTGGAAAATTAGGAAGCTTTGAACGAGCATGGAAAGAAGTGAAAAGGAGTGCAGAATAGTAAAAGTTGTGGAAAATGTAAAAGGAGAAAAGTCAGAAAGTATAGGGCTAAGGTGTTTTGTTCTTTGAGAAAGAAGCAAACTACGTGGTTAAAGTAAAAGAGAAAAGGAAAAGTGTGAGGAAATTGGAGCAGATCTGGAAACAAACACGGGACAGAGAACCGAAGGTTGGGGAATGGGATGATACGCACCTGAAGAAGCGAAAGGGTCGTTCCAAGAGGGTTTGTGAAGGTTGTGGCTTGAAGGAGAAGAAGAATAAGTTGAAGTAGTGGAGAGAAGAATGAGATGAAGAGGAGTTGGAGCGTTGTGAGGGAAGCTCAAGCTTAGACTCAAACCCAAATCCTCCTTTTCAGCCGTCATCTCAAATAACGTGATAAGCCTTGTGAGAGAAGATAATTGGATTTTGGTGAGAGATTGGGTGAAATGAATGAGGTATTGTGAGAGAGTTAATGGGTGAGTATGAAGTGGAGAAGAGATGTGTGTGGAGGGATTATATAGAAAGGAGGGAAAATGGGTGGGAGTGGAGAGTTCAATCATGACTTTATGTCAGGAAGCTCCAATTATCTGAATCATGGCTTTTGCCCCACAAATAATACAACTTCCATTCTCTCTCCTTATTATTTCCCACCTCCATTTCTAACCTCTTTCTTTGCCTTTTCACCATTTCCTACACACAACCTTTCATGCACTTCAAATATAGATGCTACTGTTCCACATAAACACTTCCTTTTTATATTATTATCATCACCATAATCTAAACGTGTATAACCCAGCCTGCTCTATATTTTACGAAATACTGTTGAAAGGTACAAAGTATTTCAACTATCAAACAAAAAAAGAAAACATCTCCCACACTAAAATACTATTTATATCTGTTTTCATTATAAAAATCTGATGAAACTTAAATCCTGATCAGCTATGTTAAATACTATTAAGAAAGAAAACAGTGGTAAAATGGGAACAGAAATTGAAAAAACAAATTTAAGGTTTAGTTCTGACTTTTGACAGCTTAGGCAAGTTGTTCGAATTTAGAATATCGAAGTTATAAAAATGAATATTTGACATCGAGTGTAGTAATAGTAAAAAGGCATTATAGGTAGGGTTGACGCTGAGTACGTTGATGCGAGTTTGAAAGTGGGAACACAGTTAATTGAAATTTGAATGTTAGGAGAAAGCGTTGAAGTTTAGAGGATGAGAATGAAGAAGAAAGAGAGGTGTCTGGGAGAAAAATAGACGGTAAAGGTATTATTATTCCTTGAGGAGTGAATCCAGCAAGAAAACACAATGAAAGGCAGTGGATTTGTTCCATTCTGATGTCTGTCTAATCAGAAATATTATTGAGCATTTAACGAGGTGGGGCAGGTTGCACCTGAATGAAATGGAAGTTCCCCTACATCAACGGCTGAGGTCAAACGTCGACGGTAGGGACCCCATCGTCGCCCTTTGTTTTACGCTTTACCGCCATCACCTGTTGTCGAAATCAAGAAACACAGCAGATGGCCATGATTAGAAGGAAATTGATAATAAGGTTTTGATTATTTACCATGTCCCTGAGTGGGTCCCGATTCCTATTATTACTTTCATTATGTTATGCAGTTGCAATGTATCATGTGATGGATGTGATTATTTAGAAGGGGGGACAGGGATGAGTCGAGTTCACGTGGGAAAGAGGGTCTACGAAAATGAAGGAAGGTGTGGAACAAAAACCTGAGCTGCCCCAACTCACGTGGACCAACATGGCTTCCTCCATCACACGTGCTCCAACCACCGCTTCCACCTCCACAGCTGGCCCCACTTCTCGGACAAATTCGTGGGTGTCGCCCTCTTTTGTCCCTTCACGCACCAACACCTTCCTCATCACAATCATTTGAACTCCTTCCTTTTCATTTTCCATTATTCAGTACTTACCACCACTCACCCATTTTCTTCTTCACTGGACCACGCCACGTAGGAACTTTCCATCTTTCCCTATTCTATTCTATTCTATTTTCTTTTCTTTCCATTCCACCTTTCCTCCCACGAATCGATTCAATTCCTTTCACAACCACAAAATATGTTCTTCTTCTCATCTCCTCACCCTAAAAATTTTCTTAAAAATCCATATTAATTTATCGATACCCTGTTTAAAGTTAAACTAATTCTAGCTCTTTTATAAGAATTTTTCTTTTTTTTCAATTTATGTAATAGCGTACTAGATTATACTCTCTCTCTTTTTAATTTTAAAATATCTGCTGACAAAAAAAAAAAATTCAAAGATACAGACTTATTCTACAAAGCTTCGCATCTTGAATACTGGGCAATTTGCTGGTTTTGACAGCAAGTTTTGCATTATAGATTCTTTACACGCGTGCCATTAATAGGTCTATTAATAGGCATTAAGAAAATTCCTCTGTCGAATGATGAGTTGAACTCCAGGGCCATCAGGTCTATATTACAACAAAACAACTATTGCTCATTAGCATCAGTATTCATGAATACTAAGCTTCTCATTTTTCAATTTTTTAACAGATAATAAACATGACTACGACAATGGTGATGATAATTGTTTCACTCTTAAATGAGGATTAATTTTATGGTTTTATGCATGATAAGGGGATTAACTACGAAAATAAAATATTTTTTTAAATATGAGATATATACAATGGTATGTGTATGGGTAAGCATGCGACACTACAAGTGGTTTCTCGTAAAAAATAGTGATTGGAACCGGAAAATAAGCTGAACATGAAGAGGATTTGAGCAAACTCATGGAGCCAAAGAGAAACTGATATATAGGCGCATTTACTGTGCATATGTTAATCAATAATGTCTTTAGTTCCATGCTAGAGTGTAATTTTTAACATTTTAAATATTTTTTCAGAAGATGGTAATGAAAATCTTCACGTTTCATAAGTGTTTTCTTTGTCGGAAGGAGTTTATAAATGGTCTCCAAAAGCACGTACAATGGCGTTTTGTCGAGGGATTCGGGGAGAATTGGTGTTTACTTTTATGCTGAAACGGAAGTCAGATGAAACACCATGATGAAATTGAGATAGCAGTACCATTTTTGCAGTCAGAATTTACTGTCTTCAAGATCAACAAGGACTAATATAGATAAGGTGGATAATTAATTTCAATAAATAAACTTAATTTGTATACTTTAATTGTATTAGTAAAACTTTTTATTTATTCATTAACATTAAAAACAAGATTAAAATTTAGGTTGCAGTTTTTGGCGCAAATTGTGGTGTGGTTGTGGCAGGGAAGTATGATAACAATGATGAATCATGTATTTCTTTCCTTAAAAAGAGATGGGAGAAGTTTATAAAAGAAGTCAAAAAGGGATGAACTTATTCTTGTACCAATTTCATTATTCAGTGAAGGAAAATATAAAAGTTGAATGGTGAAAAAGGTTGTGTCAATTAATTATGATTGAGCATCCAATAATAGAAACTCACTCTGTTAACGACAATAGAATTATGGGGCCAATGTTTTCCCGTTGGGTCCGTTCTTCACGTGATGCGCGCGTGAACTCCGGACTCTGATTCTGTGATGTTCATTTATTCATTCATGCCACAGTGTTTGTTTTCGACTTTGGATTTATATGCCAAGATGGATTGAACTACCAACTTGCCCTGCTTTGTCCTTTCCGTTCCATGGCTGCGTTTTTTTTTCCAAGGATTTAATCAATAAAATCTTTAGCTATTATATTATAATAAGAGTTTTCAACGATTTATTATTCAGTATTGAACACAACATAAATATATTTAGTATACATAATTTTATTATTTTTTGAATAAAACTATTATGGAAAGATTTCAAAATATTCTTTTAACTGGTTTTGGTGCTAAACAGTGGTAGTTGTGGGTGTGGACAATAGAAGATATATGCGGAGATTAGTTAAATTACGAACTTGCCCTGCTTTGTCGTTTCCGTTCTATCGGCTGCCCTTATTTTTCACGGATTTAATCAATAAAATCTTTAGCTATTATATTATTATAAGAGTTTTCAACGATTCATGTTGAATATTGAAGACGAGATAGAAATATCATTATGTTCAATTCTTTGTTATTTTTGAATAAAAATATTATAGGATGATTTAAAAATAATTTGTTTATTTTTTTAAACCGGTTTTGGTGCTAAATAAATAGTGGCAGTTGTGGTTATGGACAACGGACGCTACAATTTTCAGTTGGGAGCCTTTGTACACGCGCGCGTACAAACCCAAATTGATTAGACTTCACACCGCACTTAGTCATGTCTTCCTTCGTAAGAATCTCGTTTCGATTTTATCTGCCCCACCAATCGTATTACGCCTGTCAGTGACTTCTCTCACAGCCATGTCATGATAAATTATGACACTCCTTCCATTATCAACAATTTCAATCGTATCAACAATAAAAATAGATATTCATATAATAAAAAATTTATCTAATTTATTGTAAAACATAATCTCATAAATTTATTATACCATACAACGACCATTTTAATTTTAAAAAACAAATAAAATATCGGTTCAATTTTTCATTGTAATAAATTTTATTTGTTTGAATTCCATTTTTTAACAATTATAATCAATATCACTATTTAACAATTTTTTTCTTTTTTTCTATTATAAAGGTTACTATATATAATTCATATCATTATCCATTATAACAATAATAATAATAATAATAAATTATTATTATTATTATCATTAATATTATTCATCTTGTATGCGTTTGTGTGAGTTTTAGATGTAAATGTACATAATGAAATAACTTAGATTTACGTTTTCCTTTCCTTTTATGTTATCATATTTGTTGTCTTGCCTAAATTAAAAAAAGATAAAATCCTTAAAATTCTGAGTTAAAGGCCACTTGAACTTTGGAACCCAATATCTCTTGTTTAAATAATTAAACAATAATCCAACTTTACCATGCACAAAGAAAGTGCACTTTAATATCAACTTTAGTATCGCGAAGCTGTCGGTGTATAACTTTAGATCTTTTACGCTATATAACTTGGTTCCAACTTATGTGACAATAAGATCTTATTTGCAAATCATGACACAAAAAACGATTCCAAGAAGAAGCAACTAAAGTAAAAGGGATTCTTCTCATCGCTCAAAAATGGACACAATATGCACTATCACAGTTTAACCAGCACTATAACACTGTACCCAAATAATATATAAAGTACAATACCAATTACTGAAACATAAACTTTAATTGGAAAGAAAACAAAAGTTATCGACATAGGTATAACACTCAACTGTTTAATTGAAAATAACATTGTGAGTATTATAATATTATATTCATGTTCTGTCCTTTGTGTTCTTATCGCGACAAAAGAGATAAGAAAACAGGATGAAAATGGAGATAGTATAATAACAACGAATCGAACCATTTTAATAACACTACTTTTTTTGTCTAAAAGAGATGTAAATTGACTTAGGCCAACCAAATTACGATAGGGGGTGTCAACTCACATTATCATCGATATGTATCTCTAAGGCCAGAAATTTGGGGTGGTTCATCTTATAAAAATATCGTAATCTAGTCAGCATCTTCAACGACAACGTACGAACACCAATTACAAGGTTTTTACAAGTATGACTTGTTTATTTAATAGTATATTCGTTGTCAAAGATGATCATGCTTCAACAATTAATAGATTGCACCAACGACCATTCTATTCTCTCCCCGAAAATCAATATATGACTTATCACGTCGTTTTTGTTTTCTTTGGAAATATGAGAGTGGAATAGCTTTAAAAGTGGACTAATGGTGCTTATTTTCTCCTCCTCCCTCGGAAACAAATGATGGTGCTATTTGATTATTGTCTCCTTCGTCCACAGTAATCTCATCCTTAATCATTATATCGCATTTTCGTACCATAATGTCGCCATGATCAAGTTTAAATTCGAGGTTCAAATGTATCTGGTTTTTACAGTGTTTTTTTTTCTTTAATACAGATTAATGTTCTAATGCTAATACAATTCCTCTTGTTTCACCCATTTCCATTTCCATTGTTCCAAAAAAAAATTGTTTATTTTGATTAACATTACGAGACAACTTTAATAATATTGCCCATCAAGATAATAATTAATGATTGGGGAAAAGCAAAAATTAAAAAATAAAACAAAGTTTATTAACAGTGTTGCATGGTTGCAAAAGCAATGCTGTGCATGTCCTTCACCTCGGGTTGTCAGTAACCCACATGGATCCTACTTGTCTCACCAATTTCCATGTCCAACTGCTGCCGACGGACACCGAAGCGCACGTGTAGAATGTCTATCCCACGTGTACTTTTCTTTAAAATTATTCTGTCCAATTTCATCTTGTACTATATATTAACTACGTATTAAACTAATATATAACACATAAAGCATATACTAGTAGTAAATGTCTTTAAAAAAGCATACATACTGATTAAATACTTAAATGAAACTATAATGAATAAGTGTTTGCTTGATCTGGTCCACGGTCAAACCTCACTTTCCATGTAATGATGATGATTATCGTAATTATTATACCTAATGGCGATTTTCCCTGAAGCTACCTTCCTCACACTTTCTTAACCAAAAAACGGAGTTTCCCACAGTCTTAGATTGTGTGATTCTCCACACGTGCATGTGCAAGACCACTCGAAGGAACATTTGCAGAGGCAACTTGGTTTATGATACTATGATATTGTAATGCAAGCTAGTTTTAAAGACGTGGCCATGTGAGCGGCTGAGCTGGTAATCATGTGATTAGCGGTTAAACGAATGATTTAATTGGTTGGGTTATATCGTTAATCCATGATTCACTTCATGTTGCCTTGCACGTGCATTGCTTTCTTTCTGGTACCCATTGCCATGTTCTCTGAAAAACCTTCACAAATGAAGGGTATGGTCGGAAATAAGAAAGGGATTTTGTATAAGTATTTGGTTAAAGCAGGATTTGATCCTCGCGGGTGGAAAAGCTTGGATTTAAAAATGGAGGAACAGCAGAGAATATTGTGTATTATGGGACATGATGGTGCAATGATTATTTATAAATTTGATGATGTTGGAGTAGCCGATTTGTTTATTGGATGCAGCATGAACGTTGGGTGGCATTAACCCAATGATTTGGTTTGCTGATTCTTCAAATGATGAAAGGTTCGAATGTGATTAGTATATGAATATATTGCGTAGGAATTGGTTTTCTGTGTTGATGGAAGTGGTGTTGAAATCGAAGTATCGGAACCCAAAATAATGGGAAGGCCCACATGGAATTGGTTAAGAAAGATAGTTGGTGGCTTGTTGAGAGCATGAGAGGGCCACCCTGTTAGGTTTGAATAATAATGCGTAAGGTACTCTATTTGCAGTGTGTCCCCTACTGAGGATGTTTTAATTTTTAGTAAAACGTGGTCTACTTGCATTACCATATTATACATACATGTTGGGGCTATTCTTGCTTGTTTGCTTTACTAAAACCCTTTCTTCCAAGTTACTATTATTGGTGCTGGGAGAATATCTATGAATTTCCTAAAGCTTTTTATATTGGTGCTACAGGAGATTTAAGAGTTGGAGATTTTTTTTTTGTCGTCCTCTCTACTATTGTTATTTAAAGAGCTTCCAAAGTTTGGATCCTTATGAAAAATAGGATTTTGATATACACATATTTTAATTTATTTATACCTATGAAAGGATGATAAAGTAATTAAAAAATATAAATTTTCTTTACACAACAAGACTCTCACCTAGATCACATTTGGTAAGTTAGTGTATTATATATGATTAGGATTATTTCGGAGTTAATAAAGTAATATCATGTCACTAAAAATATCCATAAAAGCTAACCGAGATAAAACTAATTAAGAGATGTGAAGGCGTAAGAAGATTACCAGAATCCTAAATAAATTAACAAAAGTAAACCACTAGACAAGTAAAACCCAATTAATAAAAACTCATAATTCAGTATAAATAATACTATTCACGAAATAATTATGTATTTATTTCAATATTTATTACTATATTTAATGAACATACATGACCTTTTGCAAACACATTAACCATCTTAAATTGACATATAAACCTATACATATTTCAAAATACGGATAAACATATGAGAATATCTAAAAACATAGAAAAAATATTTTGAATTGAAAACTAAAAAACACAAAGAAAGACTTCTCGTAAAGTTTTTAGAGAGTGATTTCGACTTTGTAAAAATATTTAGTAAGTGTTAAGATATTTCATTCTCTCTTTTTTCATTTCTTTCATTATCTTCACTGGTAAAAGTTGGGAACTGCACACAAATGTTAAATTCGAAATATTGGTAAGAAATATTACAACTAAATATTTTTCACCTTTACCTAACGTTCTTAGTTTGCAAAACAATAAAAAAAATCTGAGGAAAACAAATTGTTTGACATAAAATAAGTAAGAAAGTAGAAACCCTTCTAAAAATAATGGATTATCAAATCAATCATCGAAACCTAAAATCACATTATTAAGGGGTTTAATGCCCTTTTATTATCACTAACATATTGTAATGCATATTTGGTTCAAATAAAGCAACGCCAGTTTTGAATTTACATGTATAATTTTTCACAAATATTTTTTGCTTTCAACTTTTAAAATTATGCATTTGTAATACAGTTGTTCGTATAACAACATCTGGATATTCACTAATTTTCAACACGCTATTAAAGAACCTATAGAAAGTTATTGCACGAACCACGTGTGATAAAACTACATAAATATCAATTTGTCAAAATGCTACGAAGGTGTAACATACTAATATACCATTAATTTTAAAGCACATTTTGGTTACTTTTCAAATAGTATTTTTATTGCGTTAGATTGAAATAATTAACTTATATTTAAAGATATATTTAGCTAAGATATGCTTCTCTTTTATGGTGTGTTCACGCACATGCTTTGGATTATGAATGAAAGGAGTATTTTTATTAGTCTTTTAAAGAAATTAAAGACCATTACTAAAATGTTAAATATGATTTTCTACAGTTAACACATTTCTTGGATCAATTCTATTTATTTTGAAATATTTTTTACAATGTAATATCAGTTCCAAATTGGATGGAGATGATACAAAAGAAATATGTTGGGTAAACAGAAAAACACCCCAAAATGGTTCTTAGATTAAGTGTTTGGATCCATGTTAAACAAATGATAAACGACTATCATCATTAAACCAAAAATAATTTGGGCCCAATTTCTATGACTATTTTCCACATTTGGCCTAATTTCTATGACTATTAGGCTGTTTCTCCATGCCCCTCCGATCATTTCTATACTTCTACATTTAAAAAATAGTCTCAAAACTATGTTTTTCTTCAACCAATTTTGAAATATAATGAAATACGAAAAACGGAGTATAGAGGTTTTTAAATTGCAAAGGATAATTTTAGAATTTTAAAAAATATGAAGGTGCAGGCAGAAATGGATGAAGGTGCAAGGAGAAATAATTAGACTATCATCACATTTGGCCCGACACTAAACATAAGAGAGTTACTCTCTCCACCACCACATAAGACTCCATGCACCTCTTCATTACTTTTTTGCCCTTTAAAAGAAATGTGAATATGCGTTAAACAGATGACAACATACGTGAATGAATATCAACATCTGTGCACGAATATCACCTAATTTTTCAAAACTTTCTAAGCAGTAGGATGTGAATAGAACTCGAGAAAGTTGTAACCATCTCATAGGTCAGTTTGCTTATTGCGAATCCTTCATCCGAACTTCTGAAATCTCTCCTCCCTCTCATCATCCACTCTCTTCCTCACTCCACACTCCATCCCTCTCAGCAAAATCGCCACACCCTCCTTCCCACTCAGCTGTCGTCCATCTGTGTACTCCATAACCAGATTCACCTCCCTCACGTGCACTTCCCCTCCCACCTTCCCACCGCATGTGACCTTCACCATGCACTGCACCCTTTCCCTCTCCATCTCTGTTGCGTACAACACCTCCACCTCCCGTGTCAGCCAGTGTCGCCGCGCCAGTACCGCCCTACGCACGTAGCAATAAAGGAAAGTCATTGCAATAAGATAGTGGGGAGGTGTAGGGTATTTTTGGAATAAAAGAAAATAGTGAGGAGGTGCAGGAGCGCTTGGCGTGTGGAGGGAGCAACACCCTACATAATTCTGAATTGTTTAATACATATAAGTATGTATTAAAAAAATAAGGCAGAAGGAAGTGAAACAAAATTAGGTGTTAACACTACAAAAGATAGAAGCTAAGCCTTCCAAGTGAAGCATTTTGAACATCATCAACTAAACTAATGTCAACATATGATATACTCTTGTGCTATATCTATCTAATATGATGCAACTAAATTCTTTTGATCAGTTACAACACACATTTTTGTTCAATTGAATAGATTTAGTTTATCAATGAAGTTCAATGCGATTGTTTCCTTCATGTAGATTCATCTACATTAATGCCAATCAATTCACCAATGAAAGCCTTGAATGGTGCAGGCCACGAATATGACAATGATCCATCAAGTAATGGAGTGGTTGATGGTTTCTGAATAGCTTTCTGATTAACTCCTCGCATTCTTAACCTTGCTTTATTGATGCTATGTTCTTGGCGGGATGTTTGATCCTTCAAATATGGCACTACATATTTTTTCATATCTGCTTCGGAGATTCCAAGATGCTTTCCTGGAACACTTACGAAGTGAAGTTTACCAGCTTCATCTAGAGTTCTCAAGCCTATCCAATCCTCAATGTAGAGTTGTGTCTGTGAAGCAGATTAATACCATATAATAAAATCAATAGGTCTATTATAGTAAGAAACCTTGGACCAACGTTTGTACTTTAATGTTTTGCAGAATTGTTGTTTTTTTTACAAAGGTGTCACCTAATTATTTTTGCTTTTTTGATGAACTGTCACTTCCAAGTACATGATATAAGAAAACAAGGTTGAATTAAGGATCATACTGATTGTGGAGGTAAAACCGGGTTGAAGTAGCCATCTGGGTAATATCCAAACCAGGAAGTTTCCTTTGGTATTAAAACAGTGTCGTGCTCAAACTGTTAATGTACAACATAAGAAGATAATTATGTAATTTTTCCTCATGAAGTAAATTAGCTATATTCTTTTCACAATGTCTACAAAAATAACTTTAGAGGACTTACCATGATAAGTACCAAATTCTGCAAGCTACTGAATCTCTCCTTGTAAGTGGAATTTCTCTTGTCTGGTATTTCATTGTTAAGCACTGGAAGAAATCTACAGTTCTCCAAATATTCAGGTATGGCCTGAAATCAAAATTTATACCAATTTCAAGGTTTTGAGCAAATTTAAAGCAAATGAACAGCTAAGATACATGAAAAGGAATTATTGTGAGTAAAAACGACAAGAAGCACAGCAGTTTATTCCATCGCAGAAAAACATATTTGAAATTGAAAACTAAACAAAGTAACTACCAAGGATTACTTTTTATTACTCAATTTGCATTTGTTAGATAAATAAATAGGTTATTTATTAGTTATCACAACTTATATTTAGCACAGTCTAACTCACATTCGGTAATTTAAGATAGCCACTAGGAGCCAAGTGTTCCTGCAATATTTTAAAATTGAGGTAAATCAGAGACAGTAGAGATCTGACAAAAGACAGAATAAAAATTGAAGGAAATGAATAATACTTGAATATAGCTACTGTAAACCTCTCCCTTGATAAGTTGGTCCGCGAGAATACAAAAGATACCTGACTGTTGAAACAGCACCACTCAAAATCATTAGAACTAGGCAAAATAGAAGTTTAATATATATCGAATTTTTCTATTTTATTCCTTTGCATATATTAGCAGCATAACCAATACTTTTCAGAGACATGACATAATGTTAATTGTTGTCATATGATGCAAACAACCATAACACCGGGCATTATCTAAATAGTGAATCTAAAGTGCGCTGTAAAAGGAAGAAGAAGCGCATATATATGGATACAGAACAATCAATTTTTTTCCTTTGTCAATTTAGTGGAAAAAATTAACTAAGCTAATGTCAAGTATTCAATGATGACTAAGGTTTAGTTTCTTTTCCTTTTTGCTTGAGTTTTACTCTTATCTTTTTGTATTCATCTCTGCTATTGTCCAACAAGTTCAGTAAATAATACAAATACTAAGCATTCGATTCCAATTCTAACATTTACACTAACATTCTTTGTATCTCTTCTTGATGTGGTGTTAAGACAGGAAATTGATGACATAGCTTATGGTATTTCCAAAGTCAATAGAAGACAGAAATTGTAAAGGTATCGTGCTGGAAAATGACAATGATACTCACACCACATAGGGGAACTGAAGCAGTACCAGCATGAGGTCCTCCTAAAGAGACGAAGTTTTTCACCTGTTCCAAAAATAAGAAAGAAGAAATAAGAAATCCCATGAATAAGTTAACGGGGAGGGAATTTATAGACTAAATATACAGAGAAGAAGAATACTGAGAGAAAGAGAGAGAGTAGAATACTCATAATTTCACAAATGTGCAAGAAAGAAGAGAAGAACAATAAGAATGAACTAAATTGATACATTTGGAAAGAACATGAAAGTATTTCCATTTCTTATTATTTTGAAACAAAGAAAGATGAATAACATTTTGAAAATAAAAAAATAGCATTTCTATTTCTGTCATCGTAATTAGAAACAATGAAAGATGAAACTAAAACTACATAATAAAAAGCTCCAATTGTAATGGAAAAATGCATATGCACATGTGTAACAAACCATGAATTTGTCAGAAATAATCTCTCTTCATTTTCTTGGTACCAGTAACTTTTTTTCTTTGCACCGAATCCCCCACTTTAAAATAGAGAAGCAGTAAAATCCTACAATTTGAGTTATTGCCTCTCAATTATGGACCAGACTTCCTAATTCATAGTTCCAGGAAACCGAATAATTCTCTAGTGTATTTCTGATTATGAACATGTGTAAGTACACTTAGCAGTAGAATATGCAGAAACACAGATGAAGCAGTAAGTTACGAGAATTAAAAAAAGAATTGCACATCTAAACTTGTAGATTCTTACGGGAGGTCCTCCTTCACAATATTCCACAACACCTCGACCAATTAAATTTCCCTGTAAAATGAGAAATTAATAAAATGAATCACAGAAGATCTAAAATTATATAAAAAGGAATGAAGAAGAAGATTGGATATTGGTCATCTTACAGAAGATCAGTAAGAAGAAGAAGATTTTAGATTGGATCTAAAATCACAGAAGATCTAATATTATGTAATTTAACTACAAGGGCTTGTAGTAAGTCAGCAAAGAAAGAGGAATACAAATATCTGGGCATTCAAAAGAAGATCACTGATGAGGCTGAACGGTCACTAAGATCTATAATTTTATTGGATTGGATGAATTAGAAATTCAACAAAGCTTAAGAAACTCTGTTCAACTTCAGTTTTTACCACAATCAAACATGGTTCTCTCAATATAATTTCACCACTTTGTTGACGTCATCAAAGATTTTTTTATTTTTTAAAATTTTTGTGATGTAACAATGATCAAATACTTTCCAATATGATAGAGCAATAATCAGCACTCTCTGGCACTCTACTGCAACAACAAAAGTCTCATCCCACTATGGTCCACTTTGCATGAACATAACAAGAGAAAAAATGAAGAAAATCCCAACTCTCATGCTTTACCTGGGAAAGTCCAACAATGTTGTACCCTTCCTTCAATTCTTTCATTTTCTTCACCTGTACACGTGGGAAGTGGAGTAGCAAGTTTAAATTCAAAAGCCTAGAAATGTGAAGTACCACCATAGCAGAAATCCTTTTATCACCTTTTCACAAACAATATCAGCCTGCAGCCACGGAAAACACGATAAGTTAGAAAATAGTCAATTCTTAAAGTACCTCAATAAGGCAAAACCTTCAGACCTATTACCTGCTCTTTCAAAGACACAAACCATGAATCCCATGATCCATTGCCAATCTCGCTGAAGAAATAGGGAAACTTTATTAGTGGTGAAATCAACACTACATTACAGTCTACTTTCAAAGGATAAAAAAAGGCCAGGGGAGATAGTGGAAAGAAATTCCATTACAAGAAATTAACACAAAAAAGTTATACAAACATACACGCAATATCCTTCAACTCCAGAAAAGCTGCTCAATTCCTCAGTGAATCTTTTCAATCCTCGATTAGAGCACTGATCCCCAATTCCTGCAATCAAGAACCAGTGTAGTCTATAATTCAACTAAAAGGCATCGCATACCAAAAATAGGATTCAAGCACACCAGGTAAATCAGAGTTCAAAAAAATTCCATAATACAATGCTGCATCCATCTAAAATGAATCTGGTTACTCTAATATTTTTTGGTCAAACGTAATCTAAGACAACTGATTAACTATAAATTGAGTAGAAAAAAGAGTGTAAAATGAAAATAGTTTCTTTTTTCTTAAAATATCTACTGATTCGTTAGAATCTCCAGGCGACCAAAAGGAAGAGACTTTCCTCAACCCCATCAAACAAGGACATAACATAACGAAAACCTCAACAAAAAAAAAATAATAACAATTGAACTCCCTAGTAAGTTCAATCACGACAAGAAGCAACAACACTATGTACTGGTTATATAAACAGATTGGAAAACTGAAAAGAAAAAAACTTACCGTGAATTACAATGAAGGGTAGTGAGTGTGAGACGGAGAAGATGAAGGAGGTGAAGATGAAGAGAAAAGATATTGAGGGAAGAGCCATAACGGTACGAACAGAACGACTGTGTGATTCTGTGAGATTAAGGAAAGGAAGGTTTTCTGTTAGTGAAGGATACCAGCAACTGCTAACTATACTTGTTGGATTGAGATTGGTAGCGTGCAGCACGAGACAAGAAAGGGAACTAAAAGGGTTTTAATTTAAATATCTTTATTTAAAAAATATTAATAGTTATATTTAGGTTAACGATTTTTACATTATATTTTTTTTATATAAACAGCATGGATATTATTAAATACGACATAATCTTAAAATAATTAAAAATATTTAATTAACGTGTATTTAGACTAAATTATTTTTATGACTTTTTTCAATATGACTGATATTATTTTTCATTGTTTGTAATTATAAGTTGCGATATTTCCTGAAAAATATTTTAAAATTAAAGAAAACTATTATTTTAAACTTAATGATTTTAAGAGACTTTAGAATGAAGGCACTGAAACTTTTCTTTGAAATAATAGAGTCATAAAATATGCATATTTTAATGTTATAAAATAGTATGATTTTAAATAAAATAAAACTAGTGAAATTTCATTCATTGGGAAAAGGAAAGTCGTGTTATGAGCTGTAACGGATAGAGAACTTTTTGTTAAGATTGATAAATGACAAAGGAGGAATTAAGTGAGTAACACATAAATAATTGATGCAGTTTACACTTATTTCTTTGACTTATGATGAAAAAAATAGGGAGAAAATTTACATGTGAATGGATTAAATGAACACAATACGAGTTAATACCAACCAGCAAATGTTCTATTTATCTGGGTGGTTGGTCTAGTTGGCAGATATGGCATTTAACAATAAATAAATAAAACACTCGTTGGAACCAGATTGATACATAAATCCGTAAATATATTAATTTAATAGTTTTTTATTTAATCCGTGAATGTTTTATAAAATAATATATACTAACAAAACCTTTTGAAGATCAAGGCAACACAAATAATTTGTCAAAATAATGAAGGCGTATTTTCAGCGTTAAATTTTGATATGAAAATTTTAGGGTCCAAAACTTTATGTACATTTAAAGTTGTTCTCATCTTACCGTAACAAAGTATATTTGGGTGTTACTCCCTCTATTATAACATTTTTTCTCTCCACCTCCCCAATTTTATTACATATTTTTTGATTACAAAACTAACCTTTTATAATTAAAAAAAAATAACCTTTTTACTTTTTAATTCTAATTATTTACTTTAACCCTAAAATCTATCTTTTTACCCCTTCTCACCCACCTTCAAACCCTCTCAGATTCTCACCCAAACTCCATCACATCTGTTTCTCATCTTCCATTTTTCCTTTATATTCGTTTTCTTCCTCCTTCAGCGGTTTGGCGGTGGGGGCGGTGCGCGGCGCAACAGTGCAACAGTGCGGCAGTGGTGCGACGGTGAGCGTCCGTAAAATATAAACCGTATAATATAAAAAAACTGTAAAATATAAACCGTATAATCTTTAAACGGATGTGAGCATCCGTCAACGGATGTCAACATCCGTTTAAAGATTATATGGTTTATATTTTAGGGTTTTATTACGCACCTTCACGCCTCTGAACCTCTCACGCCTCTGAACCAACACCTTGAAGCACCACCACACTCACGGCTGAAGGTGAATTGCTTTCCCCACTTTCAATCTTATTAAACACAAAGTCCACCACACTCTCACGTCACAATTCTATAAAAGAGAAGAAGAAGTGGAACATGAGAGACAACCCAAGGGTAGTGGAACGTAAGAGACAACCTGAGAAAAATAATAAAGAGAAAGAGAGAAGAATGATAAAGAGAATGAATGTCCACGTGATATTTTAAATAATATTAACCCTAAAATTTTAATAAGGATAAAATAGGAACGAAAAAATAAAGAAAAGGGTAAAAGGGGAATGGGGTGGTGGAGGAAGCAAGTTGTGGTGGTGGAGGAGTAACAACCAGTATGTTTTGTTCTGGCTTTGGTAACTTAAATGGGCCTTAATAAAAGAGTTGCTAGGGCTTGGAATTGGGCTCCAAAGCCTATTATCCAAGGCAGCTTCATCTTTGACCTTCATACATTTCAACCTTTGTCCTATGGAATGGTGAAATTTTATTTTGGTTAAATTTATATTATTAGCTTTGGAGATTAGAGTTTTGTGATGTTTTATTTTTAAAGATATCTTAGGGAAAGAAAGAAGGAGTATATAAATTGTTTTTAACTTCGACTTTTAAGCTATTGGATATATCGAAATATAAACTCCAATATCAAAATATAAGGAGAATGAAAGTGAACAATTAAAGGAAATAATCAGTTTTAATCGAGATAAATTCTCATTCTTTTAGATCTTGACTTAGTACTTTTATCCTTAAAACATTTTTTATGAACAAAACTCTAATATTCAAAACGAACAATAATTAATTTTAAGGATGCTGTCTTGTGGTTGGATTCCCTACCATGTTGATTGGATAGATTAGTTTTATTTTCATTGTTATTTTGCATTTTAAAATTCAACCGATTATATATTATAATTCATATACATTCTAGAACATTTCCAAATTATGGATTCTGAAACTAAAAATGAAAATGCTAAACTAACATAAAATTGAAAATTCCAAATACATGGAAATGCGGGTTGAAATTATATAGAATTGCAGGAAGAAGCTGCCATTATTCAAATATTAATTCAACACGATTCCCATTACCTACCTCCGTCTATTTGTCTTATTGTTACGGATTCACAAAGGTGTCCCCTACCCTAAGTATGTATATATTAGCTTCTCTGTTCATCATTCTCATTGAGTGTAGTGTAATCTCCCTTCTTTTATTTCCTCATTAGTAATGAGATAAATGGTTAATTTGATTCTTGTACCCATAGAACACTGACAATTTTATCAGGTTCCAAAAAAAATTATTTAGTCCTTGACTATAAAATGTCATCAATAATCTACTGTGACTAAGTTACGTGGAATCATTTTATCATTAAAATACAATGTCTCTCACCCACTCAAGAATCAAATTGATGATTTACATGTGTAGTAATATCTGTAACAAGAACAATCTTTTAATTCAGATCCAAACATGAAGTAAGAAGTATCGCGGAAGAAGTGGTAAGAGGACAAAATGATGTCATTCAATATCGTATACACACTGATTGGTAGGTTTCCTCTGACGTGAGATGAGAACAAAATATATTTAAGTGGAAGATGTAACAGGTACAGCTAGAAGAGAAATATAACAAATATTATGTAACTACAGGAATAATGTTGAAAAGTCTATTACTGTCTGCCAGAAATCTGTCTAAATATGCAATAACTGATCTTCTTTCAGATGGTTATTCCTCGCGGCAACACTAATCTTTGTTCTTATAAGCAATAACATTGCCATCACAAAAACAAACATGCCGAACCCAATACCTGCACAACACAACAATAACATCGTTAAGAAAATCGAAAACTAAAGAGTAATAATCTAAAGAAACAGAGATGTAAAAAATATTCATTCCAAATTTTCAACAAGAAGCAAGAAAAAATAAAAGTTTAGTTTAGTTTACCTATGTTACGCCATGTGTGGGAACCTCTAGCACCGTTTGTTGTTTCTCTGTCTTCAGGTTCACGCATGCTCCATGTTAATCTAAGACCGAGTTTACTGTCAGAGAGATAAGGGCTATATGCAAAAGGAATGGCAACGGTTTTAACTCCAGCACATGAAGCTGGCACTGGTAGTGCAGGGTCAACTGTGTAGACATGATAACTAGCAGCACTTAAACATGGAATCTCCACGAAAGGAGGTAGAAGGGTGGTTGAGCAATTGAGGTATGTATAGTTTTTAAGAACATAAAAGTAGTGGAAGGGAGTGAGGGAGAGATTGAGGTTCAGAAAGACATGATGGACACATTTTTTGGGGTCAAGGAGGTGAATGTTTTTGGTGTCATAGGAGATAGACTTCACTTCTAAATCTCCATAAGATGGAAAGTGGATGGTGGTGAGGTTATCTTTGCAAAGAAGCTCAAAACCAGGAAGGGACTCATACTGCTGGTGCTGATCTTTTATCTGATATGGGTAGTGGATGTCAGGACCTGCATCTCCACACTTTGTTGATTGGAACCTTGCATGGGTCACCTCAAGAACAGAGCTTTGCAAGATGAGAACACAGAAAAGGAAGAGAATGATGAATCCACCCATCAGTTGGGACTGCAGAGGATGCTGGGTCAAGTTTACCGAGGGAATAGAATATATGAGGCGTTTTATTTTTCTATGTTGATGATGAAGTACGTGGTTGGTGGGGACGAAGACCAAGATAAACAAATGGATCTAGACTTTGCAAAGAAACCTCAGCCGCCTAGAAGAGCTTTTTCAAAAAGAATTAAAAGCATTGGTTTCTTGCAGGCTTCAACAAGCTTCAGATGGGGGTAATATAAGAAGCAATTTGTAAAGGAGGAAACAGGTAGAATAAACTTTTCAAAAGTCACATCAAGTGTCCGAACTTCAATTGTTGACCAATTCAGCGCCTTGCAGCTAGGGGCTTCCCACCCAAGTCGTAATTCTTCCACTATTATAACTAAATTTCTCTGGCTAATTTGCTTGACTTGGAGTAGTCATCTTTGTCAACGGTTTCGGACAGCATGCAATTTAGGAATGTTTATGGTAAGTCACTTAATAATGCTACCGTATAAACCAACCAATCGGCTGAAGATAATGGTATGGTATCCAAATAAAAAATATAGCACATAGAAAGGAAATAAAATTATTTAAGAATCCAGGGCACCATCAACAGACTATTTTTAGCTTCCTAGGAGGAAGATGCAAGCAAGTAAACAATCCAAAGAAGTTGAATTCCGTCAACACATCATTCACAGTAAAACCTAAATTGTGGTAATAGTTTTGAATAAAATAATTGCTTAATATAACTGATATATTGAGGGTTATGCTCATAATGGAGGCATCTGTAAGGCAGAAAATGGAAGAACTCAGGGCGTGTCTGTTTGAAGAAGAAAGTATGGGGAAAACCAAGACTAGTGTAAAATTAATTTAAGCACTTAACAACGTGTTTCTTACGAATGAGCAAGTCGTATGTCTACATACTTACCAGGAATCTATCTTTATAGCAGTTGTCATTGTAAAAGAAAAATAGAGCATCCAGCTTTGCGTGAAACTTTCAACTGATGCAGGTCCAAATCACTAACTGATCAAATTTTCATTCATATAAGGATCAAACACAGGGTTTACATTAATTAGTCATTTTGTGCGTTACAAAAAGGATGGATTGGGAAAGGAATCACTCAATCAGATTTAACAGTATACCCGAACATTTTTGTCTGTACTCCTAACCAGTTTATTTTGAGACGTACAGGACATTATACAACAGATTATAGTCTTTGTTCTACAAAGCATGCATTGTGAGTCTTAAATATTCCAGTAGAGAACTCGTTGCACTAAAGCTAGGATCATACATACGTACAAGCCAAGAGAACAAAGAAAGAATATAAAACAAAAGGTAAACCAACTAAAATCATAGGTGCTCCCGCGCCAGCCGAACTGGTTTTTCCTTTAGGAAAGCAACATCACCATTTGGTGCAGTTAGCAAATGGTGATTGGGCTCATCCTCTTCACTCTCAATGGATGCGGAATGACCATCAGATCCTGATCCATCATCATCTGCAATGGCGGAAATTTAGATCCTTCCTCACATGGTTTAGTTAAAAGGAACAAGGAACCAGACTCCATTATGCTACAAGATCCAATGAACAATACAAAAGCAGAATTTATATTATACAAAACACCACAAGTTGTTGCTGGATATCTCTTCGAGATATTAAAGGAATTCAAAAGCAAATCCTTCAATAATAAATCAATGTGTTTTAAAATGTCAAACATGTGTCCATGGATATTTTCGCAAGGGAAGAAATAAAGCCACATTTACTTCTTGGTTGATGATGAAGTGCATACTTTCTTCAACCTTTTTTACACAAGTATTAAAATGGACTTCATATAAGAATGCATACTAGGCTTACATAAAGTGATGGATTAAGAAAAGAAAATAGTGAGGACAAGAGATTAATCAATAATATTTTCGTCAAATAATGCTTTTACAAAATGAATAATATAATGATAAAAAAATCCAAAATACCTAATCTCTTAAAAATTATAATTGCCCTCTACATACTTCCATATCTTGAGAATATTGTACGATTTTATTGTCAATATTATTAAAATATTGAGAGACTAGTCTCCAGCGAAAAGGAAATATGCAAAATAGAGATGAGGAATGATAATTTTTTCCCCAAGGAATAGCAGCAAGCAGCAACAATATTATTAAGCAATAAAATTAGCATCAATTTATTCTCTTTTATTTCTTTTCATTTCTACATTTATTTAAAAAAATATCTCATGGGAGAAACACCTATTCTTTTATTTGGGGCAAAAAAATTATTAAATATGTTCAAGTAAAAAAAGATCTTGTCGGGGCAATTGCCCTGCAGTCCTTAAGGTTCTTCGGGCCACGCTTATGCTTTCTGTGCGCCCATGTGTAACAGATACTCTTTCATGGATAGCCAATAAAACAAGATGAAATGAAACATAGGATCTATTTGGACTAGTTTCTTCATAAGTACTTCTAAGAAAACAAAATTGAAATAACCTTCTTCATAAGCTAAAATTGAAATTTAGTCCAAGGAGTTTTAAATTCACCAAATAAATGAATTATTCTCTTGAATTACCTCATCCAAACACAAGGTAAGCATAAACTAATTTGTAGAAACTGTCATATATTTTAATTAGAAAGTAAGTTAATTTATGTTCTCGCATAACTTCTCCAAGTTTTTGTTTATAACTAATATATAAGCTAACTTTAGCTTTTAGAAAACCATAAAATGCGAATCAATTTGGACCATTATAATCCTAGCATCTTACCAGAAAATGTAAGACGTTCTGGATGATGTCTAACTGCGGCAGCCTGGAGGCTTTCTGGCAGAAGACAATTGCAGAAAGAACCTAAAAGATTAAACCACACATTGATTAGATGAGAACAAAACTAGTCTCCATAATCAGCAGATTCATAAAATGAAACCCAATGTAAGCATGCTTGTTTCCCTTGTCCTCTTATAACCCATTTCAGCAGAATGTGAAATTCACATCTGTGCAACCTGAACCGTATCTTCTTAAAGCAAAATAGAAGAGGCAAATGGAAGGTGCTATACTAACGTATGCTACACATGTGCATTATTAATGCAAATCAAATTGTGATTTACAACAAGAATAAGAAAGCAGAAAGATGCTCACCTACACGAGCCATTCGATTTACCCATCCGGGAATAGGACTTCCCGTTAGATGCTGGCAAACTTCATCTGTAAAATGGTTGCAGTTTTTTGCAATAAGATGATAAGTGTCTCCATGATATTTTGCTGAAAGGCGCTCTATGAAAGATCGAAATTCTGAATTAGACATATCAGTGCTTCCCAACAAAACTGATCGTCTGAAGATGAAGCCTGGGCAGCTTCTAGGCTCCACTTCAAACACACCACTACTTGGATATTCATGTGCTCCAAAACCATATTCAATATCATGCACTGTTCATGAAAAAAATAAGCTTAAAGTTGTTGCAAGATGGTATTTAACAACAAAAATGGAACTAAATGAAAAATAACCAGGACAAATATTCATGTACATCCAAGCTCCTTGCCCAAAATTTTTTCAGGGTCAGCTTACTAACTAAATTCAAAATGGAACAGGTAATCAAGTTTGTTCACAGTATCAAAAAGCACATTTTAGATATAAGCAATAGTAGCTGTTCTAAACAACTGAAGCAATCAAACATGTACAGAAATAAAAAGGAAGGAAGGTAAAGTCACTTAGTCTTGTCCTCCTTTAAACTGTTAAATTACACATTTGTGAAACCATCGACTACTATATACATAACGAAGTTACGCTTTTAGCATGATGACCTTATCGAAAATGGCACATACATCAATATTCAATAAAAAGCTTAAATTTGCATGTCAAAAATGTCAAAATTCACCCTATGGTTCATAAATTCATCACTTTAAGTACGTAAAAAAAATCCCAAAATAAAACTAGGTGTGGAGGAGAGAGAGAAATGGTTGAAAATTCAAGGACGAAAAATCAGAGAGGAATAAAGACAGAAGGAGAACAAAAGACACCAATTATTCAGTAAAAAATTTTAAGGAGCCAAACTAACGGCTGCTTGTACATCATGCGTTCCAAATCGTAGAATAATACACACAATGCAGGCTAATAACGTATTCTCTAACGCCTGCCGCGTTTCAGGTACAACGCACACAGCAAATTCATTTATTATATAACAACTTCGTTCAAAATTACCCTTTATTTCTCCTCTTTTAATAAGCACACATTGCTAGCAATCATAAACAGTAAATTCATGATCGGAACATGGGCAAATTTTACGTTTCTCGCCGAAGGCCTAACAGAACCCTTCTCCTTAACTGTGAAGAAAGAAGAAGGGACACCAATAAAGACTTTGAAAGAAGCCCTCAAAAAAGATCTCATGCTAAATAATATTTCTCAAACTTTGGTTTTCAACTGAGTCCAATGGTGACATGTAATCTCATATGAGCTAAAATTTGCAATATCCGGGGGCGCCCAAAATAAGCATAGACAAGAAAAATAACAGAAAAAAGATCCATATAAAGGAAAAAAGAACAGAAAAGGAAATATAAGGAAAACAGACACAAACCTTGTATACCCGAATGAAATATTCCAAGGCCAAGCATATAAAGATAATTGTTTATGGGAGTAAGATCATATACATTGAGATACACCGAAGTACGAGCAGTATTATTCTCTCTACCCCGTTCTTGTTCCGAGTTTGAAGTTGTACTCAACGGAAACCACCGCATTGTGGCCGTGTCCTCCCTCCTCACCCCTTCTTCAATTACAAATCACAACCCCATCCCCTTCCCGTTAAAAACCTGCAGAAACATCAATTAATCAAAACAAAGAGATTCAATTCAATGTTCCCCGAAATTCTGCGGATTTGGAATATGCAATGAAAAAAGCGAACATTGAAGGTGTGTAGAGAAGGATCGCTGAAAAGAAACCGAGAAAGAGAAGAGAAACTTACGTAGAAGTGGGGAGTGAAATATTGAAGAGGAATTGGGAGTAAAAGTTGGATATGGAAATTTTGGTTCTTGAAATTAGGTTGATTTTGGGTTTAGTGGCTTCGCCGTCATTATTTGAGTTCACACTGCAACTATATTATTCTCATAACAAGAATCACAGTTCGGTTTGTCTGAATTTATTAACTGTGGATAATAAGATTTATAATTATAACTTTTTTTATTTTTCTTTCAGACTTTAGCCCAATAGTCAACAATTAGATTCTTCTGTCGTCAGATAGTTAACAAATATAATTGAATTCAATGTTCACTAATCCTTTACTTATTTATCATTTTTATATAATTAAAATTTCATAATAAATAAGTACTTTTATTATAAAAAATTTACTTTTAATTTAAAGAGGCACTTGCTCTATGATATGCTGTTATTTTTACCTGTTTAGCTATTTCTTTCAATAAGGAAAATATATAAAATATTAATTTGAAATAAATGGATGATTAAAAACACAAACACATAAATGAAGGTGAAAGAGATGCTTTATAACGATTAGCAATAACTTTTTTTAATAACTGTAATTGCTCTGTCATATAAATACTGGTATATAATATATTTTTTAATCCATTTTTAAATTTTATTTCTTATGCTATCATTTATTTGATCATGTAAAAGCACGTTGTTCGTTGGAGTTATTTGCAATTACCACTCTTAACTAAAGTGTTTTTGTTTGAACTTTATACATAAGTAAAACCTGAATGTTTTTTTTT
>NW_025912527.1:0-40062 GCF_018835915.1 Vigna umbellata
AGGCTGTGATAAGCAGGGGACTCGAAGGAGTGTGATTCTGTGAATAGAAATGTGATGCGCAAATGAAGAATCCTCTCTCTGATGCGTGAGAGATTAAATGAAAATGAAGGAGGTGGCAATGAAAGGAAGGTGTGGCGAGGCTTTGCGCTAGAGAAAGGAGGACGCGTGGCTAAGGAGCGTTGACGCCACTAAAGCGGATTGGAGGATGTTGTGTGATGAGAGAGAAGCACAGTGGAAATTGGAAAAATGAAAGTGAGAGAGGTGCTTGGAAGGTGGCCAGAGGGAGTCTTTGGACTCTCTAGCCTATGACTTTCAAGAGAGAATAATTTCTGATTTCAGAAAATTCAATTCTCATTAATCTCAAAAGTCCCCATTACAATAGAGAAGCTGGGTATTTATAGTAACCCATGCTCCTTACAAGCTAACCTATGAAAGGTAAAAATACAAAGAAGGACTATGTCGGACAGGATTAATCATTTGCAAATGGCTTCTTAAGATGAGGAATAAGTGGATGCAAATGTTTCATCAGTTTAATAGAGTTGTTTAATGTCATCATATCCTAATATTTGTGATCCTAGGTTGACTAATAATGCATGACGTCTAGATAAAGCATCCACAACAACATTAGTAGTCCCCTTTTTATGTTTGATGACATAGGGAAATTGTTCGAGGATATCCACCTACTTTGGATGTCTCTTAGAAGTAGATCTACAACGCAAGGCCAGGGAGAATGAAGCAGTGCTAGGATTTCCATGGAAGACAAAGGAGCAACTGTTAAGATGTCAGCAAGTGTACCGAATCGTATCAAGTAATATAAAATGGTAAGACCAAGTATCATATCACATAGACTCACGAGACTAAACAGTTGTGTAATTGCTTAACTAATTAAGACTTAAGAACAATTTTTGGGGTTTTGAAAGAAAATGCAATAAAAATAAACATGAATGCAATTTGATCAATTGAGGCTAAACACTAGAATGAATGGATGAAGTTCATAATATGAGATGATAATGTCGTTGGGGTTTAGATTTCACCTAATCACTCTCATGCATATATGAATTCCTCTTCTTCATTAAATTGTTAACGTCACTCTCTGACTTACTTAAAACCCGATCCCTCGGCAAAGAAAGCCTATCCTTAATTACTAGACCATAATCCCTTGCATGCCTAATAATTAATTCTGCATTACGATTAGGAGCTTAAGATGACCAATCCTCCTATCCCCATCCCTAGGAAATATTTCTCTTGGGAGAAATTCTCGAGATCGTGATTCGTAAGATATCTCCTGATACTCAGACAAATCATAAAATATAACAATTTAGCAAAGGAGAAAATCCCTAACAATTAATGAAAGAAGCATATAATAATTCAAAACAAATTCAAATACATGAGAGTTTAGAGGTTACATCTTCCCCAACAACAAATAAGATTAGTTCTCCATCGTCATGAAGAAACTAGACGAACAATGGAATGGAAGAGATAGAAAAACCCTAGAAACTGAAGAGGAGAGCTCCCACATCCCAAAATCTGCCTCAAAGGGGAAAAAAGTGTGTTTCTACAAGAGATACCAACCCTAGGACGTGAAAGTCCTTAAATATATCAAAAATAAAGTCCAAGCCCAATAATACTGGCGCTCAGCGCCCCTACTTAGGGCAACCAGGCGAGCTTGCGAGAGAACTAGCCGTCAGCGCCCTTGGCAGGGCGCCCAAGCGTCCTGCGGCACATGGAGTCTGGCACTCAGCAGTACCTCAGTGGCAACATTCCAAAACTCTCTGTTTTTGCTATTTTATTGCTTCTATGGCTGGTTCAGTTCCCTTCTGGTGCTTTTTCTGTTCTTCCTGAGTTCCAACTCCATGACACTTTTGCTCTTCTTCCAAATCATACCAATAACCTACAAAATAAAGAGAATTTAGTGATAAAATCATTAAGTATATACCCTTTACTCACTTATTCACAAAAAAAAAACTAAAAACATGAGTTCAAGCAAGCTTCTAAGTCAAAAAGGGTTGATTTAATATCAAAATTGAATCACAGATAACAGTATTTTCAACCGTTATCAGCAACTCGCATCTTCACTACAGCTCCGCCATTGTAGAACGAAGGGAATAGCAAATTGGGGATTGGGGTTTCCGAACCCACAAGAGAAAGAGAACCAGAATTGGGGATTTAACACACTAAAATATCAATCCTCCATCAAAAATCCCAAATTTACATATGACCTAATTTTCCTAATAATTTTATTTCCCAATTAAAAATGCTACAAATTTCAATATACACGTAATTCAAAGTCTGCCTGCCACGTGAACAAAATTTAGGCCAACTAAAGGCCACGACAACATTTCTTGCACAGCTTAGATACACAGTAACCTCAACGTTATCAATTTTAACACCGTTAAATGGATAGGACTTTAGTCATACAATTTTGAAAACTTTGGGACCCAATGTATGCACTTTTAAAACCAAGTACTAAACTGAGAAAAACCACTTAACATAGTGACCAAGTAAGCATTTAAGCCTATTTTTAAATATGTTTAATTAGAATTAAATGCAAATCGATTACATTAATTGAGCATTCAATTAAGAGTTATTTTAGTTTTAATTATGTTACATTTGATTTTATACTAACTGATTACATTACTAACATAATCAATTATTTTGCGTCTGATATGAGAAATGTATAAATTGACGCAATGTTCTTAACACCTAGAATTTTTTGACCATTTTGAACTTTAACATCTGATATCTTTGAGTTTAGAAAAGTTTTATAGGTTGTTAAGACACTCCAAGAAACAAGATTCATAGAGTTTGATAAATCTTGAAGGTTTCTTGAAGATAAATTATGGACTAACATTGCTGATCAAATTCTACACGAGTGAGGTGTATTTATGCATTGATCATATTTGTTTTCTATAATCGTGCGATTGTGCTTGCCTTGGTCGTGTGCGACAGGAAGAAGAGTGGGGAGCTCTTGGACTTTGAGAGGTGTTTCTTAAAGGGATTCTATAGCAAGAACGTATGGTTATGTGTGTGTAGGTGTTTTCTTTTCTATATTTGATTGTTAGAGGGAAATGTGTTTGCATTTGTGAGAGTGTGTTTACTGTAAAACCTTTGGTATAAATCTCAAATCATTACAGTGAAATATCCTTCAATCTATGGATGATTGGAAGGGTGACTGAATGTAGGCATTGAGGCCGAACCAGGATAAAAACCTTATGTTTGTTCTTCTTTCCCTATCTCTTTTACTTTACACTGCATACGCATTTACTTACATTGCAAGAAAATTTAAATATCATTCTAACTTTGCAAAAAGATTTGAAAAACATTCATTTTTTTAAATCACCAATTCCCCCCTCTTGGTGTTGAGAAACAAGGCTCTTTATTTCTAACAATTGGCACCAGAGCTAGTTTTCAAAAGTTATTTGAAAAACAAATCGATTGCCCTTTTTGTGAAGTCGATTATTTGATCTTGTAATGGCTTCTATTTCTCAAACCTTCGGTGAAGGTGCATCTATAAACAAACCACCGCGGCTTGCTGGTGAAAATTATCCTTTTTGGAAAATTAGAATGAAAGTCTTTCTTGAGTTAGTAGAAAAAGGTGTATGGGATGCTGTTCTAAATGGTCCTTTTGAACCAAGTAAAGTTGTTGATTGAAAACCTGTTTTGAAAAACTTTTTTGATTGGAATCAAGAGGAAAACAAAAGAGCACAATATGATATTAAAGCTCGAAATGTTATATCCTCGCACTTACTATTGATGAGTTTTTCAGGGTATCAACATGCAATAGTGCTAAAGAAATGTGGGAGGTACTGGAAGTGACTCAGGAAGGCATGGATGAAGTAAAAAGAGCGAGAAAGGACTCCTTAATCCAAGAGTATGAGATTGTTTAGAATGAAGACATGAGAGACTATCTACGATGTGCAGAAAAGATTTACTCACAAATTAAATCACATGACTTCTCTCGGCAAAGTCTTTGATAAGGAGGAAATCAATATAAAGATATTGAATAGTCTCAACAGAAGTTGGCAACCAAAGGTAATAGCTATATCTGAATCAAGAGATATAACCATTATGAATATGGCTACTTTTTGGTAAGCTTTGGAAACATGAACTGGAACTAGGAAGATTGAAGCAAGAGGAGGAAACTGAATAGAAACATTCTATTGCCCTCAAAGCAACCAGCAAAAAAGCCTCCAGGAGGAATGAATCAGATGCAGATTCTGGTGCAGACATTTTAGAGAAGGAAGTCACGAATATGATGGTAAATAAATTTACAAGATTCATGAAAAATAGAACTGTTGTATCTGACTTTGCAGGAAACTCTAAAGGAGGAAAAGGAAATGCCAAAGTTGTAAATGTCACTTGCTACGAGTGTGGAAAGGAAGGAAACATCAAGCTTGATTGTCTAGACTTGAAGATCAAGCAGAAGGCTGATATGAAGTACACTCAAAGGAGAAGGAATAACCAGAAGAAAGCCTATATTGCCTGGGAAAGTAGTGATGAAAATACCGTTATCTGTAATGTAATTTTAATACTAAATGCACCCTTTTCTGCTTAAAAACTTGCTTGGAATCATGTTTTTCTGTTAAGGTGTGTGAATAAGAGAGTTGAGGTTGAATTTGATGATTTTATGACTAATTCTCTTTGTTTTTATAGAAAGTGAGTTAATATGGAAAGCAGAGATAAAGTGCTAAGGAGATAGAGCTCAGAAAGGTCCAGAAAAAGCACCATAAGGAAAGAAGCTCAAGGCTTGGGCACCCTTTTTGGAGGCTTAAGCACAGGAAGTGCCCCACACTGCCCGGGCGCCCCTTTCTGAAGGCTTGGGCGTCCTCTGAAGGCTTGGGCGTCCTCTGAAGGCTTGGGCACCAAATGTTGAATTCTCCAAAGAGTAATATTTCTCAGGGATGAGGGTATGAGTCTTGGTCGTCTTAAGCTCTTGATCTTCACATTTAATTATTGGGGATGCTAGGAATTGCATAAACTTGTGATTAAGGACAATCTTATTCACCGAGGGATCGGGTTTAGGTAATTTAGTGAGTAACATTAACATTAATGCATAAAGAAGGATTCTTACATACATGATAGGGAAGTTGGTGAAATCTAACCCCAACAACATTCACTTTTAAAAATGAGACCCTCGCTCTTAACGTTTCTGTGACTCCAATATCAAGGGACAGGAGGTCCCTCTAGATCAGTAAGCAAGTGCTAAAAACCTTTGAAACTAGGGGAAAGCCAATCATATGTCCTGGTATCCAGGACTTTCTTCCCACAAGTTATTATATATAATTTATGAAAGAGAGGAGAAGCCCCACTCGGGGAGATGAGTCAAAGCTTTCTCTTATATACAATACCTACCAAATAGAAGAGATCGTATTCTGACAAGGAGCACACGAAGCAAAGGAAAGACTGGCCTGCGTAGTATTAGATAGAGGTATTACTAGGCACACCTCTCCAGTGTTCTTGTGATAGGACGTCAAATAGAAATCGAATTCGACGACAAACTTTAATAGGGAACTTAAAAGTTAATAAACTTCAAGGTTTAAAAATGAATACTTTTAACGTCGATGTCGGTTATTGTCGAAATTCGACGTTCATGTCTTTCTACACGAAAATTAACCGTCATATAGTTTGATTAAATCTATCATGTATCATTGTCAGAAACTAGATTCTTAAACCCTTCTTGTAAATCTCTAAATCCTGTTCTCAAATTGCTTCTTCATCTTCACGGCGTGGAAAGAAGGCTGCACAATTTGTAAGAAATGCTAGTCCAAATGGGTGGATCAGTGATGACGAAGAATGATACAAATTTGGAAGTTACATAAAACTCTTCAAGGTGGTCCCTCACAAGTTCTTGGATCTGTAATTATTCAGAAGGGAGGGTTTCTCTTTCAAGAATGGCTTGTAGATGTTGGTCTTGCAAAATTTGTAGAAATGATCGGTGATTGCTATCCTGGCCTGGTAAAAGTCTTCTACCAAAATCTGAAGGTTGTCGATGGTGTTATATGCTCTCGGGTGAAAGGTGTCGATATTAAAATTGATGATGAAATATGGCTATCTTTTACTGGTCTCAAAGCAGAAGGCTTGATGTCTCATGAAAGAAATTCTTAACTCAACCAATGGACCAACAAGAAGAAAATTTATAAGGAATATTTGAGAAGTCCAAAAAGGCTAAAGGTATACAAGTCGTATCTACTTGATGGTTTGAAAATGGAAGAAAAAAATGTGTGCTTTTGTACTTACTTGGGTAATACTACCTGGAAGATGTTTACGTGATCGTCTAACTACTAAAGATTTATTTTTGGTTCAAGCCATAAAAACCCGGATACCAACCAATCGGGTTGCTGTTATGAGTGAGCACATGATTGAAATTGCAAGTAGTCATGGACATATTCTGCCATATGGTGTTTTTATCAGCAGTGTATTGAAGCATCATCAAGTTGATCTTACTAGTGAAAAAAATATTTGGTGCACCAAATAAAATGAAATAGTAAAAGCAGAATTGACCTTTAATGGTCTAAAGAAAACAAAAGATGGCNTGTCGATGGTGTTATATGCTCTCGGGTGAAAGGTGTCGATATTAAAATTGATGATGAAATATGGCTATCTTTTACTGGTCTCAAAGCAGAAGGCTTGATGTCTCATGAAAGAAATTCTTAACTCAACCAATGGACCAACAAGAAGAAAATTTATAAGGAATATTTGAGAAGTCCAAAAAGGCTAAAGGTATACAAGTCGTATCTACTTGATGGTTTGAAAATGGAAGAAAAAAATGTGTGCTTTTGTACTTACTTGGGTAATACTACCTGGAAGATGTTTACGTGATCGTCTAACTACTAAAGATTTATTTTTGGTTCAAGCCATAAAAACCCGGATACCAACCAATCGGGTTGCTGTTATGAGTGAGCACATGATTGAAATTGCAAGTAGTCATGGACATATTCTGCCATATGGTGTTTTTATCAGCAGTGTATTGAAGCATCATCAAGTTGATCTTACTAGTGAAAAAAATATTTGGTGCACCAAATAAAATGAAATAGTAAAAGCAGAATTGACCTTTAATGGTCTAAAGAAAACAAAAGATGGCTGGGTGTTCAAGGATGTTGACGAAACTCCTTCTACCTTTACTCCACCCACTGAGTTTGAAAGATTTGTTGTGGATCAATTTCGAAGGCTTTCAACAAGAATTTCAAAAGTTGAAAAATCTCTGATCATGATTCACAAGAAATTAGATGAAGATAATGCTCTCAGAACTCCCTCAGCAAGTGAATCTGATGATGAAGACAACACAAAAGAAGATGAGTCTATGGAGACATTTAACTCAGATTAGGAAGAGAGTCCATTTTAGTTTATTTTTCTGAAATTAATGTAATATTTTTCTATGTTTGAAATTTTAATATATACTTTTTGTGGTTATATTTTCATATTTTTCCTTTGTTTAATGTTATTATGGATTTTTTTTAAATCCTTGAAGTTTTTTTATGTCTAATTCTAAAAAATGTTGATGTTCTAAAAGATAAAAATAAGAAAAAAGGAATATTACGTCGCATATTGTAAAAAGTTGATGTCAAAGATCAAGTCCATTTCTTGAAATATAATTACGCATCTTGATCTAGTCCTCCACTTATAAAATTTAGGCGTAACTTGTCACTCTGATAACATTATGTTTTTGGTTTTCTAATAGCTCTTTCAAGGTCACAAAAGTTTGGGTAAGGCATGAAGGAGCTATAGAAATCCAAAGAAATAAGTTAACAGATTTGGATTTCGTTTCAAGTAGTACAATTTGAATGAATTTTTCTTTTGGTCCAAGGAATAGTGGAAATCTAGAAGAAAATGTTAACGCTCATGAAATTTAAAAAAATTTAATAATTCTCTACGTCGAACGGGACAAGAGTTTGACGTCAACTGCGTAAGTAAACTCTTATTTTTATTTGTCTTGAAGATGTTTCCACCCTAAGAAATCAGATAGCTCTGAAATCTAACGGTAGAAAACAACTCCAAGACAATTTAAAAACGAATCATACATTTCTAAATGATGAAGTTGAACAACGTTTTCATAAATTTATTTTAGTTCTCAAAATTGTTTCAGCATTAAATATATTGTGAACCATATTTCTTTTTCCTAAGCACTTCCCTTTCAGTAAGATATCTTAACCATTTCTGTACTTGAATTTGAAAGGGCACCTTCATATGAAATGACGGTGAATGCGCCACTTTCAAACACAACTTAGCAAATTGCAATTTGAAGAACATAAATGCTTCGAAATCTAAGGAAAAGAAAATACAAAGGGAATAAAAACATGAATCCTAATATGTTCCACAGGGAAACAGGAGGTCAGGGATTACACGAATTTCAAGCTATATTTATAGATGAAATGATGACGTCAGACTGACTAAGAAATAGACGTACATTATATCATGAATTATGCTTAGCAACTGCCATAATCCATCATCTGTAGGAACGTCAAGCCCAGCCGCAATGGACGTTCGAACATCATTTAGTGAAAAGTAACAAATCTCTTTTGATTCAGATAAGAACTAATTGACGTCCAGCCCCCCAATAATTGACGTGAAAATATCGTTGGAAACAGCACACCATTAATGTCCCAACTACTCCAATTTTCTTCATGTACAAGCCCCACAGACTCGGACGTGCTATTTAATGATTAAAAAGTAAAAAGAAAAAAGAATAAAAATTAGATCAACCGCTGACGAAAATTAGATCATGATAAAAGCAGTAGTACATCTTTAATTATGCTTAGTAATTGCCACATTGTATAAACGTCGAAGCCCAGCCGAATTTGACGTTCAAACATCATTCACTGAAAAAGTAAAAAATCTCTTTGGATTCTGATATGAACTCCTTGCTGACTAAACGAAGACATTTCTATGATATAGGACGTCATTGATGACAAATATTTGACATCAATCTCTAGTCCTTTCCATCGAATGCACTCAAAATTCGATGCAGTATAAATTTAATTTGTATTGAAGTTGTTTCCACCATAGCTCTGAAATCTAATGGTAGAAGACAACTCCAAGATTCATAAATAGTTAAATGATGAAGTTGAACAACATTTTTATATAATTATTTTAGATCTTAAAATTGTATCAGCATTAAACATATTGTGAACAATATTTCTTTTTCCTAAGCACTTCCCTTTTGGTAAGATAACTTAATAATTTTTGTACTATAAAAAGCATTTGGTTGACTTGAATTTCAAAGGCCACCTTCATATGAACTGAGAGCTTAATGCGGCACTTTGAAATTCAAGTGAGCAAATTGCAATTTAAAGAACATACATGTTTTGAAATCAAAGGAAAGGAAAACGCCAAGGAAATAAAACACATGAATCCTAATATATTCAATACGGAAACAAGAAGTAAGGGATTTTGTGATTCAAGTAATATTTATATATGAACCGATGACGTACATCGTGTAATTATGCTTACCTACTACCACACTACACCATCTTCTATGAACTTCGAAGCCCCACCGAATTTGACGTTCAAACATCATTAAGAGAAAAAGTAATAAATTTTGTTTGATTCATATAAGAACAAATTGACGTCCTGCCCCCCAAAATTGTCTACTTATCAATCACCCGCGAAGAAGGTGAGATTTGGAGGGATCAAAGTTAAAAAGTTTAATGTGCCCTTCTATATTCATATAATTCCACTCTCAATGTTGCTAAGTTAATATAATCGATTCTAGGTAATAAAGAATCGATTCAAAGCGTTATAAATTAAGAAGTGCAAATGAGATTTTAATGATTATTTATGGTGACATTAATGACAACATGGCTGGATATTGATCACACGTTTGTTAAAATACTAAAAAGCAAAGAAATAATGCATGAGAGCGGTCAAATTATTTTTTTAATAATGTTAATCATAGTATTTTTTGATATCATAATCATTTATACTAATAACTAATTTAATTATTTGAATGTGGCCAAATTTTTGGTCTCAGAGTTCGTTTGATCTTTTATCGTATTCGACTTTTTAAATTCGAGTTTTTTATAAACGCTTATGTGGTAGTCGTGATTGGTCTGTTTCAAATATACAGACCAATAAAATAGTGACACATAGTCCATTGTCAAAAAGTTGGTAACATATCATTGGTCTTAACAAAATTTTTGTTGTGGTCGAATTCTGCCAAATCTCTATCATGACTTGGCTCGTCCATCTCGACCTTTTTGCTTGTACTGGAGGTTCATAAGACAAAGATGGATACGCCACAATCTAGCATATTGATAAGAAAAGGAAGATTCGCCACAAAGATGTTAATCTTTGATAAGAATCAGAGTTGTAAACCAATAACCAAGAGAATCCTCCTTGACAAAACTTCAAATGCATATTTATGACTTCCAAAGTGTCTACATATGTATTTGGTGCCCCTATATATAGGTATAAATGTTTAAGGCACCTAAGAAACCCAAAAAGAAAGCCCAATGACATTGGGTCCAAAAATAACTTGACAGATGAAACAAATTGTTTGCAATTAAAAGAAAAATAGAATTTATTTTATTTCCTATATTAATTATTATTTAGGAGATAATCCTCTATCCTAACTTTGGCTCGGGTCAGCCCATCCTGACCTTTGGAAACGACCGACCCGTTTCAATCTTCAACTTATGTTAGTCTATCTGGACTTAATCAACCCATCCCAACATTCATTTTGGGTCAACCAGTCTCGACCGTTAGTCAAACTTAACCTGCCTTAATCTTTGACCCAACCCATTTTGTCTTAATTTTTGGTCCAGATCGGTTTGACTATTCTCTATACACGTTGTCTCTTCTCGATCTTTGACTTGGTTTGATGCATCTCAGTTGTTAACTTGTCTCAATATTTTTTTCTAACCGACCTATCTCAATTTTTGCCCAAAATAATCTATCTTAACCTTCAGTTTATCAATCAACTTAATTTTTTCTCAAACTTAAAGTATTATTTTTTAAAAATCAACGAAAGTCTTTTAGTATAATCATACCTATCTTTATCCTAAATTAACACACACCTAAAAAGAGACATTGAAGACTTGATTTATGTTTTATCATACATATCTTAATCATAAAAATTTTTAAAGGAGAGGAAAAAAATATAAAGTTTGGAAATGTTGTTGAATGTAATAAAAAATTATTAACGGTGTAGAATAGTTTTCATTTTTTATATGAAAAAAGTTAGTTCGGATGTTAAAAAAACATTCATTTCACAGGACTTTTAATAATATAATAATATTTATTATGATTTTAAGTATTGTGATCTTTAACTAAAACTCAATTCTCATAAATTATTATTGTTATTATTTTTCATATGAAACTAAAATAATATTTTAAAGAAATAAATTATTATTATTATTTTCCATATGAAATTAAAATAATATTTTAAAGAAATAAAATTTTATTCTCTTTAAATTTCACCCACAAATCTTTCATATATTTTATAATAACTAAATATTACAAGATAAATTTACACAAATTTATAATATAAATATACTAAAAAAATTGTAAATCTTATCTTAAAATATAAAGGTAAAGGTAATGGTAGGTTATGGGAGGTTTATAAAGGAAAAATGCACACAAAAGAAAACCTCGAATATCCGTAAAATTGACGTTGCATTTGTAATGGGAGTTTATCTTAAAATGTAAATCTTATCTTAAAATATAATGGTAATGGGAGGTTATGGGAGATTTTATAAAGAAAAAAGGAAAAACAGATTGGCACGAGGATGAAGAAGAAAACGTTGAATATCTGTATAATTCGACGTCTCCTTAGTATTTTTAAAGCAGAGAAGTTGAGCAGAGAAGTTGAGAAGTTAAGAACTCTCGATTGTGAAAGACGTTCCTAGAATTCTATTCAGACATGGCTTCTTAATCGTCTTCATCAAGAAGAAAAGAGAAGGTTGCCCGGGTTACAAGAAAGGCAAACCCAGCTAGATGGATAAGTGATCCAAAGATCCGAGGAAAGTTTTCATACTGGAGACATTTAAAAATTGTAGTTCCTCACAAGTATCTGGACCTGGAATTCTTCAAGAAAGAAGGGTTCCTTTTCCAAGAATGGATTGCATATCAAGGGCTTACTAATTTTGTCCAGATGAAAGGAGATTGCTATCCAAATTTGGTTGAGGTTTTTTACACAAACCTGAGGATTCTAAATGGGGTCATTCACTCAAGGGTAAAAGGTGTTAACATTACTATTAACGATAATGTTTGGTCAAATATTGCTGGACTGGAAGCTGAAGGTTTGGATTCTCATATCCGTGATTCTGACTCAAACAAATGGCTAACAAAGACAGCTATATATATAAATTGCTTAAGATATCCAGGAAAGTACAAGGTCGATAAGCAGTACCTACATGATGGCTTAAACAAGGAGGAGAAAGTTATTGCTTATGTCCTGACTTGGCTACCGCTGCCTAGAAGATTTGTCGAGGATAGAATGTCAACAGAAGATGTATTTTTATTGAATGCTTTCAAAACTTGAATCCCAAGCAACTGGGTTGCGGTACTAAAAGACCGCATTTATCAGCAAGGTTCTGGTACTCCAAGGAGTAGATGTATCTAAAGAAGATAGACTTTTGTTCAACAAGTCACAAGAAATTGGTATACCAAGTTTGTTATGTATTGGGCTGGAAAGGACTGTGAATGGATGGTTCTTCACTGATGAGCAAACTGTTGGAAGTCGAGATAGAGGAGATGAAGATCATACTGCCTTCATTCAATAAACTGATTTTGAAAAATATTTTGTTGATCAATTTAGGAAGACGTCTGAAAGGGATGAGTTAGTTGAAAAGACTCTTTTCAGATTGGAGATGAAGGGAGATGTGATAAACAAGAATGGAATTGGCTCTGAAACTAAAGATTCTAATGATGAAGATTCAATGGAATCTTCTTGATAATAGGGACTATTTTCTAAGTGTTTTTTTTTGTAATCATGGCTATTAAGCCACCTCGAATTTTATGTACTGCTTTCAGTTTTATTTTGAAATGAAATGAAGATTTATTTTAGTACACTACTAAGTTGAATATATTAAGGAAGAAGTAAAAAGAAAATTTTTCATGTCTGATTTTAAAGAATAAAGAATCATAAGAGTGCCACCTTTTGGTATTGGCGGAAGAAAAAAACGTCCAAGCCATATCGAATTCGACGTTTTAATAATGCTCCGATATGAGCACATCATTAATGCTCCCAACTACTTCATTTCCCTTCACGTCCCATCCCCGCAGCCTTCGACGTTCTATGGAGGGGAAAAGAAAAAGGATCCAAAAGTACAGTAATTTTTTATACTATCGGAAGAAGAAACTTTTGGCTTCCAATAGTATGTCCATTTTCCTTCAAATTCGACGTAAACATTGCAATTTAAAAGAAGGCTTAATACCCTATTTTGTCCCCAGTTTCGCTCGACAATGTCAAATTAGTCCATCCTTTAAAACGTGCGTCAATTACGTCCCTACTTAATAAAATTTATATCAATGAAATCCCTTCCGTTAAATCCGTACAAACGGCGTTAATTATTTTTCTCTCTCTTCTTTTAACGCCGTTTGTACGGATTTAACGGAAATGATTTCATTGATATAAATTTTATTAAGTAAGGACGTAATTGACGCACGTTTTAAAGGATGGACTAATTTGACATTGTCGAGCGAAACTAGGAACGAAATAGGGTATTAAGCCTTAAAAGAATAAGAATAAAAGAAAGGCGCGCATAAAACCTCGAATGGTTTGCGGCTCAACATTTTATTTAAATATAACGTCCAATTTAAAATGTATTCGACGTGGAATCTTTTTTATTGAATGTAAAAACATAACACAATCACTATTTCTTCGCGCTTCCATTTGTGCTTGAACTTTCTTTTTCGAGGACGAGGGCGATAAAGAAAGAAGGTTATTTTTAAGTCGTTTATGTCTTTCTAATATCATTTCGTACTCATTTACTTTGTTTTTCATTTGGGTTGATCGATTGATTTTCATTTATCTTTAGGTTGTTTTTCGTACGTGGTCAGTGAACTTCATCTTCTCCAATGACACCATTTGAAGTTTGTTTTTTTTTCCTTCAATATTTCTTACTATGATATTAAATGTTTGTGTTTGTGTTGTGTTTGTGTTGTGTTTGTCAATTCTAAATGTATGATATATGCATTACGATAGATATTTGTGTTCGTGTACATTTACTATGATAATTTTTTTTCCTTCAATGTATGATTGGTAATTTTTTTTTTGGTTCTCAACGTAAATTTTTTTCGTCGATTCTTTGCTTTTAGAGTAGTACTATGGATCGAAGTTGGTTTCATCAGCGTTGTATTTTTGAAGAGTATGAGCAAGGGGTTTTTGAGTTCATAAAATATGTTAAAGAACACGCAAACCGAGTGAACGGGACATATTTTTGCTCTTGTGTTCGTTGTCTCAATCAAGTATATCAAGACCGTGACAACATCCGTGATCATCTCTTCATCTATGGAATAATGAGAAGTTATACAGTTTGGACTTGGCATGGGGAAGTATTATATAAGCAAACAACATCAAGAGGTTCAGATTATGTCAACGAATGAATGAGTGATCATTTAGACGAAATGGTACGTGACGTTGGCTGATGAGTCAATATTTTCTTGATTTCACTTAACTTATTGTGCTAGATTTAATTAGGGAATTGTGCTTGAATGTCCAATATTTCTCCATTTATTCTAATTGTGCTTAATTTAATCAGAAATTCTTATTTTAATTAATTTGAATTATCTGAGGCTAATTATTTGCAATATTAATTGTAGGAAAATTGTTAAATAATATTTTGGGACATAAAGAAAAATGCCACATCAAATTATATTTCAAGCTAAAATGAGTGAGGAGGTGTGAATTTCATATTTGGGGGTGCACTTGGAGAGGTGCACACTGCTGGCTGGAATGAAAAACAAAGCACACGGCCCATGGCAATTGCACTTTGGAGGTCTCGCAAAATGGGAGAGGTGCAGATGGTGACGCTCCGTGCGGACTTCACACTCTTCCTGCTACACTCCACACATAGAAGCTTTTGGATTTGGACTCTATATTAATGAAATGGAGTGTCACGGCTTTGGTCCAACATGGAGAACGGTGTGCAGCAGCCACACGCAAGAAGAAAAGAAAGAGGAGTGACGTCCAACAACTATGCAAACACGTCTAGCGTTGGAGAAAAACAACAGCTTGGGAGGTGTCACGGCCTGGCAACAGCTGGTCCAGAAGGAGAAAGCGGTCCAGCAAGCAAGTCCAGCAGCGTGAAGCAGTCCAACAAGCTTCACGCGTCCAGCAAGCTTACGGTGTTGGATCCTTGGAGAATTGCTGCAACGGGCGGGATTCAACTAGAGGGTGCAGAACAACTGTGACGTTAAGAAATGGGCAGCAAGGCCATGGACATAAGGTAGCATCCAGCAAAGGGGGTCCGGGGGTTTTTGAAAGAACGCGGTAATAAATATGGAGTTGTGCATCAGCCGCCACGAAGGAGGGGAGAATGGTGGAGGCACACTTTCTTTTCTCTTAGAATGAAGCTCTGATTCAATTTTATTTTTAGCTTTGCTTCTGCGCGCTGATACATTCATATTCACTCTTGTTGGCTTTGGATAAAAGGAGGAAAAAAATGTTTCTTTCAATTAGAAAAGGGGGCAGTCGCCACTACAATGCACCATCTCTTCTCGCATTCTATGATCCTTGGAAAAGGGGCACACAGTCTTGTGTACAACTAGGGAGCACATTTCATTTATTTCATTTTAGAAATAGGTTGCGTCCAGCATTAGGTGTACTCGGTGATTGAGTTTTATTTCATTTCTTTAGTGAAGCACATGTTTTACGGCTGATTTTTTATTTTTGGAGAAAGGTACATGGCTGTCACGTCCAGTTTAGTGTGCACGGTGACTCATCAATGAAAATTTGGTTTTTCCAACAGCACAACCATAGGCGGTGATTTATTGATTGAAAAGGATGAAAAAGTGGTGCACGGCTTATGTCCATCTAGGTGACGTCCTGGGGAATGAAGTAGCGTAGTCATATATTGATTGTCATGCGTTTTTAATTTGTTGTTTCCTTTATGAATGTGCGTTGAAGCTGCTGAATTTAGCATTTCACCTTTTAACTCAACATTGCAATTACTAGCATTAAATGATGATTTATCCTAGCAATTCAAGTTGTTCACGCAAGCTGAAATTGAATTTTGTTTTCGCTACTTAAAATTGGTTCAAGCACTTTTTGCAGATTTTCTTTTAATTCCCGCTGGTTTGTGTATTTAATGTTTTGGCTGAAGTGTTGCATTTGAATAGAACACTAAATATTTTTTTATTATCTGCTGCATTTTAATTAGTTCACATATCTTGTTTTAGGACCGTTCAGTTTACTATTTTCGTTCGCTATGTTGTCTATTATGTTTTATTATCTGCTGCATTTTAATTTAGTTCATTTCTAATCACAAAAACGCTTTCAAAAACCCCTCCACTATGTTTTTGACCTAAGTCTCGAACCACATTTGGTTCTTGAGAGACGACCTAGGAGTCACTTCCTAGTTTATACTACATTCATATTGCACATTAAATTTGATCGGTGTGCGACACCGATCAAATTTTGGCACCGTTGCCGGGGACCAACGGTTCAGTCTTAGGTCTTTTGTTGTGTTTGTGTGTGTTGTGTTGTGTTTTGTCTTGTGTTGTGAGTGTGATGTTCTGTTTTGTGTGTGCATTATTGTGTGTGTTGCGTGTTTAATTGTGTTGTGTTGTGTTTTGTTTGTTTAATAATTTTGAGCATTTCCCTTCTACTTTCCCCCTTCTTTTTTTCATGTCTAGCTATTTTGATTTTAGGAATACTGCTTCTTCTGCTTGTGCCTATGACTTATATTCTCCTTCTGCATGTTACTTTGATTATGGTTCTCATGCTGATTTTTATGTTGAGGACAATATGACTCATCCTTTAACTCCTGAGAGTGCTCCTTGGGAGCCAGTTCCACTTGATGAGGAGGATGTTCGTTGTGTTTTCAACACTGGACTGATACATTTGCTGCCCGAGTTTCATGGTTTTGCAGGTGAATGACCACATAAACATTTGGAGAAGTTCTATCTCATTTGCTCTATAATGAAACCTCCAGATGTCCCGGATGATCTAATTTTCTTAAGGGCATTTTCGCACTCATTCCACGGAGCAGCAAAGGATTGGGAATATTGTCTTCCTCCAGGATCCATCACCAGTTGGGAAGATCTTGAGCATCAGTTTCTGGACAAATTCTTCCTTGTGCAGTATGGTTACAGCAACGATCCTAGATGGAATAATCCTAACCTTGGATGATATGGTGCTCCACAACATCAATATCAAGAACCACCACCATTCCAAAATTCTTATATGCTTCCACCAGTCTAGGAATCACAACAACTACAATTTCATGAGCCTACCCAAATAGCTCCTCAGCCTTCTATTTCTGAGCCTACATTGTAGGAGTTGTTGGAGCATATGACCATGCAGAACCTTCAGTTTCAACAAGAGAATAGAGCATACCTTCAAAGCTTGAGCAGTCAGATAGGGCAGACAGTCACTTAGCTCAATCAGGAACAGTCTCAAAAATTAGAGGAATCACCATTTCAGACTGTTCAGATTCCTGATGATGTCAGTTTCATCCACATAGGAGATGGGGAGCAGAGTCATGAGCTTACTACTGCGCCAGCTACTTTCCCACTCTCCTATGTCCTCACTCTTGCACCTGAGGAGACTAATGAATATTTTAAGGACCAGGCAGGTATAAGCAGCAATTTTGAGCTAGGTAGACCATTTTCATCTTCCACCACTTTACCAATCTTTAGGGAAGTGGTGGTAAACATACCTCAAATTGATTATTCTATTGATGATTGTGTTATTCATGATTATGTTGTTGATAGGTATGTTGATGATTATATTGTTGATGAGCATGTTTTTAATTCTCCCTCTCTGCATGATGAGAACCACTTATTGCTATCACATCTGAATGTTTATTCTCCATGCACTGAACATGAATCTAAGTCTGTTCTTGATATTGCTTCTAAATTTGAAATTGATTCATGTTCTAAGAGTATATTTGAGGTTCATTCTGATACATTGGGATTAGGTGTTGTACCACTACTTCTAGATTCTTTGGAGCCACCATGCACTAACCTTATTGTAGGAGGTACACATGAATTTGACCAGCAAACACCCACGGTGGAAGACAAATGTGCGAGCCTACAAAACAACTTGAAGATCAATAGGCACTGACTGAACCCACTCATCAACAATCTTTGCTTCTTAGATCCAGCTTTGTATGATATTTCCCTTCTTGATCAAATTTGGAGGATGAAGCAATTCTTCCTCAAAACTTCCTTGCTGGATCCAGTGGTGGAAAACATCTCCCTACTAGTCCAAGTTTGGCAACTGCCACCATGACCAGGGGAGTTTTCTTTTCCCTTCTCCCCCTTTCCCTACTTATATTGCACTTGTCCATGATTTGTTCACTGTTCTGATTTATGATCTTATTGTTTGTGACACACTGAGGACATTGTGTAGTTTAAGTGTGTTCTATTGGGGGAGATTCTGATTTTTCTTGTTTAGTTTTTGTTTTCTTTGTTAATTTTTTTTTGTTTTCTAGGTAGTTTTTGTTGCGTCTTGTGTACAGTTTTACATGTTTCTCTTGATTTCTAGACTTTGTTTAGGTTGTAGACTTGACCTTCACTTCATTGATACTCTGATTTGGTTGAAATCCTTGCTTTTCTTTGCTTGAGAAGATGATTATCATGTTTGAGAGGTTGATTGAATGTGACAGAAATACCTTGTGTGAGAACTTGAGCCACTTGATATTTTTTCTTGTGTGTGATATGTCTCTTGATTGCTTGCACATATGCCTTGGCTTGACTCTTTTGATGATTCTTGATTGATATGCATGTTTGGAAGTGATAAAGGCAGTTTTGTTCTTGAGCCTCTCTAGCCAAATAAGCTTACCTTATTTTGATCCTTTGATAACCCCTTTTGAGCCTATACTTTCCCCCATTTCTTTGTTTTGAAGCTCATACACTAGCCCTAAGTGAAAAACCATGATTACTTTAACCTTAGGGAATTTTGGAGCTTTGGAAGTGTTTTGGGAACAAGTGTGGTCTCCCTTGGGATTCTGATGAATTGGTTAGTTGGTTCCTCTTCTTGTTTTGTTTTTGTAAATATGTTGTGTATCTTATCTCTTACAGTTGAGTCCGAAATAAAGAAAAGAAAAAGAGACAAGATGAGAAAAAAAATATAGAGAGAAATGGAAAAAAATTGTAAATAATGGAGTCAAGAAGAGGATTGAAATAGAGGTTTGGGTGTGGTTCGACTATGTTTACACTTGTTCCCCATTGCTCCTCTATTTCTTTTGGTTTGCAGCTTCTCATCCATATTTTATCCTCCCTTGTCCTTGGCCCCATTACAACCATGAAAAGACCTTTTGATTTGATCATGTATATGTTTTGAGTGTTGATATTAGAGGCTTGCCAAGTCTATTGTTGCTTGTTTTCTTGAGTGCATCGAGTTGACATTGTTTACCTTAGACACTTGAGAGAAACACTGATAGTGCATCTATGAGATTCTTTTGCTTTTGATTCACCTCTTGAGCTGATTGATTATTTTTCCATGTTTGGAATTGCATGGATAATTTCATGAGTATCTGCTTTCCTTGCTTTTGTGTTGGATAATGTCTACTGTTTTTCTCTATCCAGATTTCTTGAGGACTGTGTGTAATTTCGTTTGTTTACTTGTAAGTCTTTGTTTTCTGTGTGTTGAGGTTGTGTCATACCCTTGATGTCCTCTGAACTATTCCTTGATCTGCGTCTTGATTTTGCCCAAGAGTGCAAAAGACTAAGTGTGGTCTATTTTGATGAGTCAATATTTTCTTGATTTCACTTAGCTTATTGTGCTAGATTTAATTAGTGAATTATGCTTGAATGTCCAGTATTTTTCCATTTTTGCTAATTGTGCTTAATTTAATCAAAAATTCTTATTTTAATTAATTTGAATTATTTAAGGCTAATTATTTGCAATATTAATTGTAGGGAAATTGTTGAATAATATTTCGGGACTTAAAGAAAAATGTCACATCAAATTATATTTCAAGCTAAAATGAGTGACAAGGTGTGAATTTCATATTTGGGGTGCACTTGGAGAGGTGCACGCTAATGAAAAACAAAGCACATGGCCCATGGCAATTGCACTTTGGAGGTCCAGCAAAATTGGAGAGGAGATGCAGATGGTGACGCTCCCTACGGACTTCACACTCTTCCTGTTGCACTCCACGCATAGAAGCTTTTGGATTGGGACTCTATATTAGTGAAATGTAGTGTCACGGCTTTGGACAAGCATGGAGAACGGTGTGCAACAGCCACACTCAAGAAGAAAAGAAAGGGGAGTGACGTCCAACAACTATGCACACACGTCCAACGTTGGAGAAAAACAACAGCTTGAGAGGTGTCACGGCCTGGCAGCAGCTGGTCCATAAGGAGAAAGCGGTCCAGCAAGCAAGTCCAGCAACGTGAAGCAGTCCAGCAAGCTTACGGTGTTGGATCCTTGGAGAGTTGCTGCAACGGGCTGGACTCAACTGGAGGGTGCACAACAGCTGTGTCGTTAAGAAATGGGTAGTAGGGCCATGGACATAAGGTAGCATCCATCAAAGGGGGTCCGTGGGTTTCTGGAACCAAGCGGTAATGAATATGGAGTTGTGCATCAGCCACCACGAAGGAGGGGAGAATGATGGAGGCACACTTTCTTTTCTCTTAGAATGAAGCTCTGATTCAATTTTATTTTTAGCTTTGCTTGTGCACGCTGATACATTTATATTCACTCTTGTTGGCTTTGGATAAAAGGAGGAAAAAAATGTTTATTGCAATTAGAAAAGGGGGCAGCCGCCACTACAATGCACAATCTCTTCTCGCATTATATGATCCTTGGAAAAGGGGCACACGGTCTTGTGTACAACCAGGGAGCACATTTCATTTATTTCATTTTAGAAATAGGTTGCGTCTAGCATTAGGTGTACTCGTTGATTGAGTTTTATTTTCTTTCTAGAAGATGAGCATGGAGATTCAAGGGGAAGAGATTCATATATTTTATTTCATTTCTTTAGTGAAGCACATGTTTTACGGCTGGTTTAGTGTGCACGGTGACTCATCAATGAAAATTTGGTTTATCCAACAACACAACCATAGGCGATAATTTATTGATTGGAAAGGATGAAAAAGTGGTGCATGGCTTATGTCCAGGTAGGTGACGTCCTGGAATGAAGTAGCTTAGTCATATATTCACTGTCATGCGTTTTTAATTTGTTGTTTCCTCTATGAATGTGCGTTGAAGCTGCTGAATTTAGCATTTCACCTTTTAACTCAACATTGCAATTACTAGCATTAAATGATGATTTATCCTAGCAATTCAAGTTGTTCACGCAAGCTGAAATTGAATTTTGTTTTCACTGCTTAAAATTGGTTCAAGCACCTTTTGCATATTTTCTTTTAACTCCCGCTGGTTTATGTATTTAATGTTTTAGCTGAAGTGTTGCGTTTGAATAGAACACCAAATGTTTCTTTATTATCTGCTGTATTTTAATTAGTTCACACATCTTGTTTTAGGACCCTTCAGTTTACTATTTTCGTTCACTATGTTGTCTATTCTGTTCAACTTCTTTATCTTCTTGCATTTCCAATTTCCTCACTTGCTTTAGAGACCATTCACTCTCAATGTAGAACCGTTCGATCATCTGTAGGATCGTTCGTCTTCATGCCTTGTTCATTTATTTCAATGTTTTCAATTATGTTTGGTTGTATTGAATTTCCAGTTTTAATTTAGTTCATTTCTAATCACAAAAGCACTTTCAAAACCCCCCCACTACGTGTTTGAGCTAAGTCTCGAATCACATTTGGTCCTTAAGAGACGACCTAGGAGTCACTTTCTAGTTTATACTGCATTCATATTGCACATTAAATTTGTATCGGGTGCGAAACCGATCATTGGCGAAGAAAATTTTGGAAGAGGTCATTTATACGATAGTCTTAAGAACAATTCAGAGCAAGAGTTGTATCTAGGATGCATCAATTTTACAAGGTTATTGGCTACTTTGAAATTGTTTTGTTTGAAAGTAAGAAATTGATGGACTGATAAAAGTTTCACTTAATTGTTGGAGTTGCTGAAGGAGATGCTTCCAGAAAATAACATGTTATCTATTTGTAATTACGACGCGAAGAAAATTCTATGTCCAATGGGTTTGGAATACCAAAAGATACATGCATGTCCCAATGATTGTGTATTGTATAGAGATCAGTATGCTTCAAGGAAAGTGTGTCCGACGTGTGGTTCGTCATGATTTACAATCTATCTCCTATGTTGTGCATGAAGAGATAATACATTATGTTGTTTATTATGATATTGGGTCCTAGACAACCTGAAAATGACATTGATGTTTATCTTAAACCGTTAATTGACGATTTAAAAATGTTGTGGGAAGAGGGCGTCGAGGTCTTTGATTCATATTCAGAAGAAAACTTTCGTTTGCGTAAATGTTGTTTTGCACCATAAATGATTTCCCAACATATGGGAACTTCAGTGGTTACTATGTTAAAGGTCATTTTGCATGTCCGATTTGTGAAGGAAATACTAGTTATCTTTAACTGAAGCATGGGCAAAAAACTGTGTACACAAGACACCGAAGATTCCTTCCTCGAAATCACCCTTACCCTACATTGAAAAAAGCGTTTAATGGAAGTCCTGAAGATGATGTAGTGTCCAGACCCCGTAATGGGGAAGAAGTATACAACCAAGTGAGGAACATTGATGTTGTATTCAGAAAACATAAAAAGAAGATCGTTGAGAAAAACATTTGGAAAAAGCAATCAATATTCTTTAATCTTCCATATTGGTGTAAACTTGATGTGCGACATTGCATAGACGTGATGCAGGTTGAAAAAAATGTATGTGATAGTGTTGTTGGGACTTTACTAAACGTTAAAGGAAAGACAAAAGATGGAGTGAAAGCATGACAAGACTTGGTTGACATGGGAATCAGTTCTGAGTTACACCCGCAATCCATAGGAAGATGCACCTATCTTCCTCTAGCTTGTCACACTCTTTCAAAAAAAGTAAAGCAAATTTTTTGTCAATGTTTACATAGTGTGAAGGTTCCACAAGGTTATTCGTCGAATATTAGTACCCTTGTTTCTATGAAATATTTAAAGTTAGTTGGTTTAAAGTCTCACGATTGTCATGTCTTAATGCAAAAACTTTTACCAGTAGTTATTGGAGCCATATTACCTACCTCTGTTAGAGGTATTCTCACACGTTTGAGTTTGTTTTTCAGTGTCATTTGCAAGAAAGTTGTTGATCCTCGACTAGTAGATGATTTGCAAAATGAGGCTATCAGACTATTATGCCAATTGGAAATGTATTTCCCACCCTCATTTTTTGATATCATGGTTCATTTGATTGTCCATCTAGTTAGAGAAATTCGAATATGTGGACCGATTTTCTTGAGGTGGATGTACCCGGTTGAAAGATACATGAAGATCTTAAAGGGATATGTTAAGAATCAATTGAGACCAGAAGCTTCGATTATAGAGCGCTACATTGCAGAGGAAGCCATTGAATTTTGCTCAAGTTATATGCCAAGTTTTGAAACAATAAGTCTTCCAAAGAATATAAATGAACACATACGTGAAAAAAAGGGAGTTCGAGGAGTCAAGATTGAAACTGTTAGTGGAAAAGAAGTTAATCAAGCTCATTTGTACATTTTAAACAACACAGAGGATGTTATTCCTAACATTTCACAACACATTGATGAAATTAAGTCTGCACATCCACGTATGAGTGAAGAGTGGATACTTCATGAACATAACCAGAACTTTTTAGCTTGGTTTAAGAAAAAGATTTTCGTGACTCCGAATGTTTCTGAAAATCTATTGAGACTAGCTCGCGGACTTAACACCGATGTGATAACTTTCGGCGACTATTACATAAACAATTACTTATTCTATTCAAAGGAGGAAGACGATAAAAGTAGAGTTCAAAATAGTGGAGTTACCTTACAAGTTGGGGCAGTTCACTTTTCCAGGTCCAAGGATAAGAATCCAATTACAGCACTAATGAGTTATTTTGGAATAATACAAGAAATATGGGAAGTTGATTATGTCACTTTTAAAGTTCCAGTTTTCAATTGTAAATGGGTTGATAATAATTATGGTGTGGTGACAGAAGACCTCAGATTCACTTTGGTGGATATTAACAAAATGAATTACACGGATGAACCATTTATTATGGCTAGTCAAGCAAGACAAATATTCTATGTCACTGACCCAGTGAATCATAAATGGTCAGTGGCATTGGAATGTAGAGCCATGCACACAACCGATGATGAAGACTCTCTAGATATACTTGAGACAAGCTCTTTCTCATCAAGAACCATTGAAAATAAGGTTGATGATGTACCCGATGAAATACATGCAACTCGATGTGATCACAACGAAGGCATATGGAAGAAATAGGTGTCTTTATATTGTTTTAATTACTTGTACAATTTATTTATTTTGTTTATAAACACAATAATTTATTAACACTTTGTAAACAGGTATGACGAACTCTGGATCAGGTCCAACGGGAGGAGGTGGTAGATTTGTGACTCGGATGCCTGATGTCGCATCTCGTCGGGTTAATGAGAAACAAGTGACGGTGGAGTTTGATCCCCAATCATTTGCTTTTATTGGGGCACATGCAGCATTGTTTAGGAGTTACTTGGGCGTTTTGGCAAAAGCACATGTCCCTATTGTCGTTGACTGTTGGGATGATGTCCTAGGGGTTTATAAAAATCTACTATGGCAGGATATTTTGGTATGTTTAAGATGTTTTACTTCCATCATTGATTTTTTTTTGTTGATCATTCTTTAACATTAATTTTGTTTTTAACAGGAAAATTGGGATATTCCAAATGATGACAGGATAAGGAAGAAGGTTTTATCCCACATTGCAGTCCGATGGAGGGACTTCAAGGCGAGAATGACACGTGTATACGTCTTTGGCTCTAAACAGAACGACTCTCCTTGTACAAAATATAAAATAACTGAGGACGAGTGGGCCCAATTTAAAGCCACTAGACTTTCTAATGACTGACAGGTATGTCTTTTAATATTTGGCTCTAGTCACACAAAATGTTAATTTGTGATTTATGCTTAATGATTTTAATTTTTCCAAAAGTCGAAAAGGATAGCCGCCCAGGAGAGGCAGAGGCTTAATGATACACCACACGTACTATCACGTGGTGGTTATGCATTATTAGAGAAAAATATGAGAAAACGTCGTGCTGAGGAGTTAGGTCTTGAGTCAGCTGACCTAGCACCTCCACTAGCTAGACATGAATTATGGAAGGCCACACAGACCATGTCCAATGGCCAGATGACATCCCAATCTGCTCAAGAGATATCCCAAAGAATTGTAAGTGGAAACTTTTAACTAATTACCATACTTCATTGTCAAAAAGTTATGTAACAAACTTTTTTATGTGTCTAACTTCATTATGCAGGATAAGTTGGTTGAGCAACAAACTCAAGGCACATTTGTGGCACAAGGTAGGGAGGACCTCCTAGTAGTAGCCATATGTCGGCTAGACGGTCCAGGTCGTGTTCGTGCTGTTGGAGGAGCTACTGGATTGAGGGACTACTTTGGCCATAAACCAAGAAGCATAGAAGTCATGAGCCAGTAAGTGCTTAGTAGCCTCAAGCAACAGGTGCAAGTCGAGATATTGAAGCACATGAATGAATGCTTTAGAACGCTCGAAGAAAAACTTGCGATGACCTCCCAACAACAGCAACAGCAACAACAACAACAACAACAACAGGAGGACGTCCCCACAGATGATTCTACTGCACCTCGTGTGAGCACCACAGACTCATGCTATACTGCAGATCGTACTGATTACACTATTCAGTATGAGTTTTTGGTTGATGAAGATCCTCCACGCGTAGTGGCCGTGGGACGACAGATTGTAGGAGGCCAGATCATTCATGGTGCTCCTCTATTGCCCACTCACGNCCATACTTCATTGTCAAAAAGTTATGTAACAAACTTTTTTATGTGTCTAACTTCATTATGCAGGATAAGTTGGTTGAGCAACAAACTCAAGGCACATTTGTGGCACAAGGTAGGGAGGACCTCCTAGTAGTAGCCATATGTCGGCTAGACGGTCCAGGTCGTGTTCGTGCTGTTGGAGGAGCTACTGGATTGAGGGACTACTTTGGCCATAAACCAAGAAGCATAGAAGTCATGAGCCAGTAAGTGCTTAGTAGCCTCAAGCAACAGGTGCAAGTCGAGATATTGAAGCACATGAATGAATGCTTTAGAACGCTCGAAGAAAAACTTGCGATGACCTCCCAACAACAGCAACAGCAACAACAACAACAACAACAACAGGAGGACGTCCCCACAGATGATTCTACTGCACCTCGTGTGAGCACCACAGACTCATGCTATACTGCAGATCGTACTGATTACACTATTCAGTATGAGTTTTTGGTTGATGAAGATCCTCCACGCGTAGTGGCCGTGGGACGACAGATTGTAGGAGGCCAGATCATTCATGGTGCTCCTCTATTGCCCACTCACGCGCAAGTGATGATTGATGATGCTAGAGACCCACAGGCTCTCGTGCTAGTGCCTACATCTGAAATCCAATTCGTGGGGGAGGCCTTAGGCACACTTATAGTTTGGCCTAAGGCTATGATAATGCCATATTATGGCCAACCAGCGGTATTATATTGTTATATTTATTATCTTTAATCTTCAAGTTATAATTAAATGATTCCTAACTTTTGTAAATGTGACTTGCAGGTCTATCGTCCTAAGAAACAACCAATGCCTCAACCTGTGAATGAGGCTCATGAGGAAGCAGAAGACGATAATGATCCTCTATCCATATTGACATCGAGATTAAATAAGTTGAGAAAAGGACCGATAGAGTTGCAATGGCAATTAAGAACATTTGGCCTCGAGTGCCATATTCCATTTGTTGAGATTGTTGACAAGGGGAGCACTGGTTTAGCCAAACCTTACAATATCAAAGAACTTCTGGTTTTTTATGATGACAACATAATTAATAACAACATGTGTTGTTATGTGTTGTTTGTGTTACATATTCATAGCTTTCATGTTTATGATTATTTGAGAACATGCTTGTGTTGGTTCTGTCATTGCTGCAATTCACTGTGTTTTAAATGAGATATTATATGTGAATGCATGACATATGTTTTAGAAAAGGAAAACCACATGCACTTTTGTTGAACTTATAATATGTGGCAAAAATACAATTTTAAGTTGACTTCATTATGAAGTAAGTCAATTAAAACTCGTGGCTTTGCACAAACTTTTTCAAAGTGTGCTGTGAGTATTTTTGGAAAGAAAGTTTTTCAAAACTGCATTAAAGTGTTACAAAGTCGATTGTATGCGCAAGCTACTCGACTTAGTTATGTTTTGAAATTCTGTTAATGCTTGTATTAAATGTTACAACGACTATATTTTAAAATATGATGACCAAGCATTAATTGTGAGTCAACTGTATTAAATGCGTAATCAATTAAGTTGGTTTGACTGCTACTAACTGTTATAACTGTTTGAGTATAATCAACTCTATTAGTAGCAAAATCGACTTAAGAGCGTCAGCTTTATGGAAAACTATATATAGACGTAAATTTGATTTATGTAGAGACTTTTGTGAATCTAACGTTTTGATTGAATTGTTTCAGATTATTGATCTCTGGTAGATCGTGCTTAAGTTCCAAGAATCCATCAAGAAAGACCGAGGTGTTCATTCTTTGGTGATTGCTTGACGAGCAAGAATTTGTGCTCATTGACTAATTGATCAACCTGCACTTGAGGTGTATGATACGTGATCAACTTCTTCTCTCAATATTTTGAAGATTGTGGGTGCCTGGTTGTGACTACAGGAAGAGAACGTGTGGCATTCTGGACTTTGAGGATTGTTCAAAGTGATTAAAAAATGCAGGAGAGGGGACATCTTGCTGTTGTTCTTTGTTTTTATATGCCTATACTTTTAATAGAGGGTTAGAGAGCTATTTTATATTTTGATGTGGAGGTCGCTATAAAAGCCTTGTTGTAAAAACCTTGATCATTATACTGCATTTTCTTCCTGGGAATGGAAGGACACTAGATGTAGGCAGTTTGGACGAACTAATATAAAAACCTGCGTTTGAATTCTCTATCCCTGCACTTTTTATTTTCAAAGTCGACTTTACTTTTCATGTAGTCAATTATTTCCGCTACACTTAAAAAATCTTATTCCTTGCGATTCAAGAAACTTTTGAAAGATCATCCTTTCGTGAAAAATATTTTTAAAAGACTCTGATTTTTGTGTTTCACCAATTCACCCCCCCCCCCTCTTGGTATTGAAACTAATTCATTCTTCTTTCAACACCATTGTATATTGCTTTCAATGATGCATTCAAGATCATTGGTGGAGAAACAATGTTGAACATTTCATGCATACAACTATGGTGCATGTAAGTTTTTTAATTGTTATTTTCCAATTTGATATTAGTATTATTACTTTTTAATAAATATACTTAACTTTATTATTTTAGGTACATGGACACCGTCATAGTGGAATCAGGTCGGGTGTTAGTTTATGGCTTTCTTGAACCTCAGACCATTCAACCATTTGGAAACACATTAAGTCCAGAAAATCATATATGAAAACATGGATGTCTAAGTCTAATAGAGAGATGTATATCGCAACATATATTGATGCGTATGTGTTTCCCAATATTTTCAACTTTTATCAAATTTTAATCAATAAACTCACTACTTGTTGGTACATGACAGGGGACATTGGCAACTAGTGGTGATCATTAAAAAAAACACAAGTTGTATGGTTTTGTTTTCTTCATAGGAAGAGGAAATCGGAGTTGAAGTCCTTGTTACAATCATAAGTATTACATTCATTCATACCAATTCATGATGGTATTAATATATTAACTTATGTTTCTAATGTTTCAAATTTGTTTAGAGTTGTGGCTAGGATTAGAGGACAACAAATTGAAATTATATATCCTAAGATAATTCATTGATCTTTAACCATTAATTTTCGTAGTCAAATTTAAACCATTACATTTGACTAAGTTCTTTCACATGTTTAGTGTAACAAGCAGAATGATTCCTGGGCATCTGGCTACTACATCATGACATGGATGAAGGCAATCATCCGAGCAGAAATTAGGGGAGATTGGACTGAGGTACAAATTTACATTTGAAAATCTTACAAATATCAATAAACCTTTCACATTAAAATGAATATAATAGTAAAGTTTCCTTGATTTTGCAGTGGTTCAACACTACCTCTACATTGTCAGATGCAGTAATAAAAATGATAAGAGAGGAATGGCCACAATATTTGAATAAATATTTTAAATATCTATAGCTTTAGGTTTTTCCTTTAATGATAGTATCATTTTCTTAGCTTTTAGTTTTACTTGTGCAGCTTTTTGAATGCATTAATTGATGATAGCATCGTTTAAACTGTGAATAGATGAATACTGTGAATAGATAAATATTGTGAATAGATGAATGGAAAACTGGATTCTTTTAAATTTTAATGATAGCATTAGTGTCTTTTAGTTTTACTATTTAATTATAATTGACGAATTGACGATAACATGGTTTAAATTAATTAATTCTGTGAATATATGAATTGTAGAACTGGTTTATGTATTTCAGGTTTGGTAAAATGAGCTATCACGAACCAAATTTAAAAAAAAACTAAACCTGACGTTGAACTATACACTATTCGACATTCATATTGAATCTTAACGTCGCACTATTCACTGATTGACGTTCCTATAATTCATTGGATGTAACAATACAAAAAGTAATGTCAAGCATAAACTACCTCGACGTTAAACTGACGTCAAGCCTCCTCATTTAAATATAAATATTTATGTAAATATAAGGCGTCCTTTCTCTGTTACTCGACGTGTATATCAACAAAACATGACGTCGATCGGTTAACTTTGTCGTCAAAGTTACGTCAGCTTTACGTCGTTCCCTTCAATTTGACGCCAAATTTTGCTGTAAATATAAATAATTATTCAAATATTGCATGTCAGACACTCTAATAACGACGTCTCTTTAAACAACAAGTTACGTCACCTAGCACAAAACGATGTCAACGTTACGTCACACATCTTTTTCCTGGACGTCAACTTTACGTCCCTTGATAACAGTTGAAAATATTGTTATCTGTGATGTGATTTTGATACTAAATGCACCCTTTTCTACTTCGAAACTTGCTTGAAATCATGTTTTTTTGCTAAGTTGTGTGAATAAGAGAGTTGAGGTTGAACTTAAGGATTTTAGGACTAAATTCCCTTGTTTTGGCAGGAAATGAGATAATATGGGAGAGTTGAAGTGCCAAGGAGATTAAGCTCAGAAAGAGCTGAAAAAGCACAAGAAAGTAGGAAGGCCCAAAGCTTGAGCGCCCTTTTTGGAGCCCTCAGCGCCAAAGCCTACCTCACACCTCTTGGGTGCCCTTTTTGGGGCGTTGAGCGCCAATTTACTGAAGAACCACGCCTGCTTGCCCTCCAAGGGAAGCTGAGTGCCAGTTTTAGTATCGCAGCACGCTCGAGCGCCCTTCCTTGGGCGCTGAGCGCCACTTTTCCTGAACCATGCCTACTTGCCCTCTGAGTGAAGATAAGCGTCAGTTTTGGTATCGCTGCAGCTTGGGCGCCCTAATTAGTGGGGCGCTGAGCGCCATCGAGATGGGCATGGGCTTCGTTTTTGTCTTGATTCCATTCTATTTAAAGGACCCAGACGCCCTAGGTTTTGTATCTTTGGTAGACGAGGCACAACAACACACTCTTGATTCCACTCTTACACTCTTCATCTTTGGATGCGAGAGCCTCCATCTTCAACTTTTAGGGTTTTTCTATCTCATTCTTCTCCATTATACATCTAGTTTCACCATGACAATGGGGAACTAACTTCAATTTGTTGTTGGGGGATGATGTATGATGAGTCAATATTTTCTTGCTTTCACTTAGCTTATTGTGTTAGATTTAATCAGGGAATCATGCTTGAATGTTCAGTATTTTCCCATTTTTGCTAATCAGGGAATTGTGCTAATTGTGCTTGACCAAAAATTCTTATTTTAATTAATTTGAATTATCTGAGCGTATTATTTTCATTATTGATTGCGGGGAAATTTTGGAAATACAAATTGGTCCCAGGAGGGGTGTCACGACCTGTAATGTGCAGCACGCTAATATTACGGCAAACAAATTGAAAGGGTTTTTGGCTTCTTTATTGGCTGCAAGGAGGTGCACGCACCCGGACTCAATAAAAAAATGGAGTGACGTCCAACAAATTCAAGGTGACGGCTTAGCTTGGAGAATAAAGTGTGCTTCATCATTGGAAGCACACAGCTGCCACGACCCAAAAGTGAGAGGAGATTCAAAAAGAAATTGGCTGAATTCAATTGGAGGGTGCGCTGTCCAGCGAGGCCCATGAGCTTGGAGGGAGGGTTGTGCATCAGCCGCACCTAGAAAACCTATATCACATTATATTCTCATTGGAAGGAAAAGCGGATATAAATGGAGGGTTACGGCTGAATGAAGAGCTCCAAGCAGGAGATGACACATGGAAGGGGCTGGTTTCGTTTTCAATTAAGAGGCACACAATGTCACGGAAAAGCTCCACTCTATCAATGAATGTGCAGCGTTGGTGTGCACGCTGCCACGTCCTGGAATGAGAAGCAGCTCACAGGATTTCATCTAGCTAGTGCATGAGGTGATTTATTTTGGTGGTGCAGTACGGTGATTAATTTTGGTGAGCATGGTATCCAGCAGTTGCACGTCCACGAGGGCTGCACGGTGATGATTCATGGAGAAAGGGGGCTCTCGGTTTTTTTCCAGCAGCAAGCACACAATGATTTTAATTTGAGAAGTTCACACACTTTTGCTTGAAGTTTTATTCCAGCTGCACGGAGTTTCTTGTGCCTTTCACTTATTAACATGTTGCATTTTTTTTTATTCCCGCGGCCATGATAATGTTTTCTAATTTATTTTCTTTGTACTTTTTCGTAGCACTTCTTTTATTAGGTCTCATTTTCTTATTCTCGCGGCTTGTGAATTTGCTCTATGCATTCAATTGGTTCACGGAATCTTGCATTTAATTTCATTCCAAGCTGCAACATGTCCTTCACTTTTTAGCTTAATTGTTGCATTTAAATTTATTCACGCCATTTACAATTTGTTTACGCGTTGCATTTCTATAAAGTATCCTTGCATTTTAATTGGCTAAATCACTTTATGAATTTTCCTTAAAATTTTAGTCCAATGTGCATTTCATTTTTAGCCAAGTGTTTCTTTATTATCTGTGGCATTTGAATTAGTTCACACATCTTGTTTTAGGACCGTTCAGTTACTGTTTTCGTTTACTATGTTGTCTATTTTGTTTGACTTCTTTATCTTTCTGTATTTCCAATTTCCTCAGTTGCTTTAGAGACAGTTTGGTCTCAATGTAGAACCGTTCGGTCATCTGTAGGACCGTTCGGTCTTCATGTTTTGTTCATTTATTTCAATGTTTTCAATTATATTTGGTTGTATTTAATTTCTAGTTTTAATTTAGTTCATTTTAATCACAAAAACACTTTCAAACCCCCCTACTACGTGTTTGACCTAAGCCTCGAACCACATTTGATCCTTGAGAGACGACCTAGGAGTCACTTCCTAGTTTATACTGCATTCTTATATGCACATCAAATTTGTATGGGCCGCGACAGCTCCATCAATGTAACCTTGTGAACTGTTAGGGTAATTCTTTTATGATCAATGCTCACTTTGTTTAACTCATTCATAGCATGATGTATGAATTGCATGAGTGTCGGAAGGTTCCTTACAATTCAGGTTCTTGTAGAATTATTCCCAAGAGCAGTATTTCTCAGGATGGGGGTATAAGTCTTGGTAGTCTTAAGCTCCTGATCTTTAGAATTAATTATTAAGAATGCTAGGAATCGTATGAACTAGTAATTAAGGATAGACTTTCTTCACCGAGGGATCGAGTTTTAACTAATTTAGTGAGTGAGGTTGACTTTAATGAAAGAAGAAGAATTCTCATATACATGAGAGTAACTTGGTGAAATCTAACCCCAACAACATATTCATCTCATAACACAAACCTCATCCGTTCATCGTTGTGCTACTCTTCAATTGATCAAAACTGCGTTCATATTTAAATTTTTGTATTTACATTCTAAACCAATGATTTCGTTCCTTTTAAGTCTTAATTAATCGAGTTATCACACAACTGCCTAGTGCCGAGAGTCTTTTAAGACGCGATACTTGGTCTTACCATTTTATATTACTTGTACGATTCAGTACACTTGCCGAAGTCTCATTATCCCTTTCCTTACATTGATGCCAAATCTTCTGTTAAATATAACTAGGTATTCAGATATTAGATGTCGAAGTCTATAGAGTAGACATGGATATAGAAGAGTAATGTCGATCGGTTGGTGTTCAACGTAAAAATGACGTCTCCCGATATGACGTCAAACACGAATACGTCGTTAAAAGCCAAAAATATTCAACGTTGTACGCTGTTTTTGCACTAGTGACAACACATATATAACACAATCATGTTCTCATATACGCATATAACATGTAAGCATAGAACATGTAACAAACAATACACATGTGTTATTAATTATGCGTTGTCATCATCAAAAACTCAGATATTACTGATATTGTGGGTTCAGCTAAACCAGTGCTCCCCCTATCAACAATCTCAATAGTAACACTAGAAATCACACCTCCAATAACTAAATAGTACATTGCAATGTATGAAAACCAATAAACTACACTTCTTGGAGCCTAAGATTGTTGTCATCACTAAAAAGTAGAGGGGAGGTTGTTTTTCCAACAATGGAGAGTGGAGGACTTGTCACCGCCACCAATGGTTCGTCCTTGTTGCTATTATAAGTGGTGGTGCTCATTCGTCGCTGCTCACGGATGTGGTAGAGATTCAACGTGTTCGAAACCTCTATGGAGTACTAAAACACAAAATCAATTGGTGAAACTAAAAACAAAAACCCAACCAATGTAGCCCAATCACATACATTCGAGGTAGTTTGACGAAAACTCACATTTCTTCAACCTCTTAATTGTTAACGAAGAGCTCTTTATGATGGAAATGGAAGCGTGAACAAAAAAGAGAGGCTCACATTCTGTTTTGGGGATTGTGGCAAAGCATATGATGTCGACTTGACTCGAATCAGACATCAACCATGCATAAGACGTTAGAAATGTCAATGACAGACGTCTAAATTGCTTTGATGGTTCGTCTTCTTGTTTAAATAAATGCACATTTCATTATATATAATTGTGAAATTGGTCGATGCAAATAGGCATAGATGTTTGTCGATTGGCCCACTAACGTCCTATTGCTAAAAAGTAGTCATTCCAATTCAGCTTTTACATAGAGCAACATTTGAATACCTATATAACGTTTGTTGTTTAGAGGGTCGATATCAAAGAAGAGAGGATGTTGGAGATGCATTTAGCCGATGTCAAATACTTTAATTTATTTACAATACTGTCATCGGTCATTTTTTGGCGTTGGCTATTTTGAGAAGGGACGTTATGTGCGTGACGTTGAAGACTGATTTTGCACTAGTGATTTATCCCCTGGTGAACATATTTCCAAATAAAAGATAAGCAATTTTGGAGGCTCAAGTTTAATATCAAAACGCTAAAAAAAGTTCTAGAATAATTATAGATGAAGTTATACCTATAAATATATTGTTTTTATATGAAAAAAGATAAATAAAGAGTACCCTTGAATCCATATGAAGCATGAAACACATTAAAAGATAAATAAAGAGAATGGAACGTTCACTTTTGTAAAGCTTGCACTTAGGCTTTGTTTTTTGTTTTTTTCTTTGTTTCAGTGTTTTAGGTAGGAATATGTTCAAGTTTTGAAAGAACATGAGATTCATAGGCTGTGAAATATATGTCAAGTCACCTCTTGTTAGATATATAATAGCAAGCTAGAGCTAAATCACCATTTCTCCTATACTTAGATTCTATAGTAAACACCATACGAGCCTGTAACATGAAAAAAAGTGAAAATGTGAATATTCCATTACTTGGGAAAATGTACAAACTTTGTGAAACCTATCCAATAGGAACACAAAAAATCAATAATTTGGATGTGTGAACACCTAAAATTGGAATCGAAATATTAAACAATGTTAAGATATGAACTTTAATCCTAACAAAACCAACTTGTAAGGTGAAGTTTGCATCCACTTATATACTATAAAGTTGTCTTACCTCTAGTTGATGTGAGATCTCCAACACATCCTCCAATGCCGGTCAATGTTTATATGTCTCGAGTTTTGGACTAGACATTAATGGATGATCCAATAACGAACAACATGATAGGCCAACAAACAATAAATCTCCCGATTTTAGAGAATAAACTTAAACTAATAACTCTAATACCATGTTAATATGATATTAGAGAGTCTTGTGTTAAAGCCTATTTTAGCTAAATTTATTGTTGGATTGATTGTTCCACCCACTAGAAGATTTATTGTTTTTTAAACCTATCATTTCACATGTTATCAGGCCATTATTATTAGACTACTCATTATTGTTTAGTGTCACCTTTGAGATATATATAGTTAGAGATCTCATATTGAGTAGTTTATACTAAGTAGATGTAAACATCGTCTTACTAGCTATGTATATGAAATTGAGTTAACTTAAAGCCTACATTTTAGACAAAACAAAACATAATTTGAAAGATTGTATTATGTTATTAAAGTTATGGTTTTGGGGGTAGCGTTATTCAGAATTAAATATTTTTTTTTTGAAGTTATGATTTTTCTAGATGTTACAACGGTGAATACTTATTGAAATTATTTTAAAATTAATTTAGAAACCGTTAAAACTATCATCAATGACAGTTATGTTAGTAGTTATATAAAATCAACGTTTAATATTTTTATTATGTCGTTGGATTAATTGATGAAAATAAAATTAGTAAAGACTAGGACCACCACTAAACAACACACTTAGTGACGGTAAAAATCAATTTTTTATTAGTGATTATTCAGTTCTTTCTTTACGTTATCAAATGACAATATACAACCCTCTACAATACGTTAGGGATCCAAAACTGTTTTTTTCTAAATTTTTTACATGTTACATCGCGTACGATTTTTTTTTCCAACGTACAAATTTAAACAAGTGATAAATTAAAAGGAATAATACTTAACCCTTTCTTATATACTAAACAGTAATCTCCGATTGAGCTGAAGAAGACTAAATCTTACTTATTGCTAACTTTTTTTCTCTCTCTCTTAAACAATCCGATTTTATTTTATTTAAATACTTATATTTTATTCTTTAAACCTAAATAAGTAATTTACTTAAGTCAAATAAATTATTATGTCATATTATTTTTATTTTATTAAAAAAAATGTTACCATAGAGATTACCCTTATAAATTTTGCCACCCTTTTGCGTTAATCAAGCTATTAACATTTAATTTCATTCAATAAATTAATTAAAGATCAAAATAAAAAGAGGCTAAAACAAAAGTCAGTACAGAAGACAAAAATTGAAATAAAACAATCCCTTTATCGTTTACTTTCCTAGAATATAAACAAGATGACTTATAATTAAAGGATTAACAATATTCTTATCGCTTTTGGTTTTAGCTTGTGTAGCAGTATTTTAAAACGGCATGAATATCAAGCCAATAATATATATATAAATTTTAGAAAAAAAAAAGGTAAAGCTTTCTTTTTACTGCCAGATTTCTGCAAACTTTTCTTTTTACTTTTTATCTTAATATTAATACATAAATATAAAATTTTAAACTAACCAATTAAACAAAATGGAAGATAAAAGAATTAGTTGCAGTGGCTGTTTTGTCCAATTCAAAACATCAAACTCAATTTTTCTTGATAAATTTAGTGGACAAACCTCACCGAAGGAATTCCAAGAACTTACGTTTTCACACTTCAGATCATTTATTGAAAAAGACAAAGTAGCACATCACCTGTCTCTCTTTCTGGAAAGAAAAACATTATTCACTTTATTTATAATAAAAAATATTATTTCACACAACTAAATTTTTTTACGTTGTTTTTTCTTTTTTCTTTAAAAAATATAAAATTTTATACTTTTATAACCATTTTATTCTCAAAATATTATTACTCGATATAATATTGAAAATGCTAGTATTCATGGTAACTTTCCAGCACTCAACACCTCACCTTTTACACTCATTGTTTTGTTGTTTTTCTCACATTTTACGGGACCAAGACAAATATCACGTGCCTGCAGCCTTATTGCATGCTACCTTTTCATTTTCTGTGTAGTTGCTGAATTAGTGCTGCATGTAAGTTTGGTGGATTTATTACTGAGACTGACTTTGGAATTTAGGTTGTTACCTAATTTTTTCGTTGTGATTGTGTATATTTACTTACGTTTGTTTTGAACTTGAGGTGTTTTCCTTTTGTCTCTAACACGTTGGTCTTTATGGTTTACATTCAAACAATGTTTCAAAATAAATATAACTACTCATGATTTCCGAAAGGCCACTTTCTGTTTTAATTTTCTTGAAGTTTTTAATTAATAAAGTATGATAAGGACTCTAAAAAAAGCCTAATTATATTCACTTTCTAATTTCAATAACGTTAGATACCCTTATTAATTGTGGTTCAAGGATTGTGTTCATAGCGTTGTGGTTTGATGATTGTTAACAAGTGATCACCATTGCAACATGTCATGATTGAAAATAAAGATATTTCATTCATTCAAAATACAAAACCATGGAAAGAAAGTTCTTCTACCCCATGCTTACTAAACTATCTTTCGTTCATTGAACCAAATATAGATTCAAGCATACTAACAAAGGATTATGGCATTGAAATACCCACCTGAAAGAAATCAAATCAACCACAGCCACCAGGTTCAACAAAATGGCCATTTTGAGAATCTGAGTGAGTGATCAATGATGATGTATAATAACATAACACATCTGAACTCCACAAAATATAATCAAATCTGCGAAAGATATCCATGTATGTTAACAAGTTCAACATGAAGTAGTTGACGAGGTTTATTACAGACGCAACGTAAGTAAAAACTAAAATCAAATTGCTCATGCTTGACAGGCCATGGTTTGAGACTTGAATATCACCCAACTAATTCTTGAAGCTTGAGACAAAAACTATCAAAGTAAGTGTTCTCCAAATCTTTGGTGAGTAAGAGATTTCTCAATTTTAAATGGTTTTCTCTGACCTCCCTTCCAACCTCACTCTCCAAATCCATCACAGTCTTAACAGCTCTACACACACTTTCCTTTGTGAACAAACCATCTTCTTCACCTTTCTCCACTTGAACACCAGCCTTTATGCTGCTGCTTATCATCTTCGCATTAAGGAGCTGGTCAATATAATTTGGTAACACCACAATCTGACACTTGCTCACAAGCGCCTCTAGCAAAGATGCAACCCCACAATGCGTAATGAAGCACCCTATAGAAGGGTGGTCAAGAATTAGTGTCTGCTGAACCCAACTCCCATGAACAATGCCTCTTCCTCGAACCCTCTCACTGAACCCTTTTGGCATAGCTTCTTCAACAGACTCAAATCCAACAGGGGCTTTAAGAGCTGCAAGAAATGGAAAACCTGTTAACTCAAGACCCAGCAGCAGTTCCTTGAGCTGATCTTGATGCAGTCTGCATTCACTTCCAAAAGCACAGTACACCACAGATCCCTCCTTGAATCTTGAAAGCCACTCAGACCATTTTTCTTCCAAAGGGGATGTGTGTAGCTCAGGTATGACAGGCCCTGAAAGCAGCAACGGTTTTCCGTATGAACTTTCGAGAAAGTCAACATACCGTCCCTCAATTTCTCTGCAACTTCTAAATGCCACTGCATCTGCTAATTTGGTGCTTGTGCTGATGCGTTCATAATAACGAACACCACTGCCAAATTCTGAATTCACGATCCTAGTTAATTGTCGAACCTCGTGAGCCTGAAGCTTGATGGAAGGATCTGGGAACCCAGCTGGAGGATTCAACACATTCAGCTCATGTGCAACTATGTTCTTTTCCCTAAATTGCTTCTCCATGCATTCCATGTAAGATTCAAATATCATGCTTAGGGTTATGTAATTAACAGACTTGATCCCTAAGCTCCGAGCCAAGTTCGGTAACCAACATGTATAATCAAACAAAATAATGCTGGGTTTCAGCTCAAGTAAGAGTAGTTCAATGTCCTTCTCAGTGCGATCCATCCCTGTCATAATGAGAGTTCCTAAAGAGATGGTAGCATCAAAAGTGGTTTCTGCATGAGGAGGAAGGCCATCAACCAGGGGAATGGTGATGGGGATGAAGGTTATTGACTGTGGATAGAGGTTGAAATGTTCAACTTTGGACTTTGTTCGTTTGGGTACGATGAAGGAAATTTTGTGTCCTCTTTTGGCTAATTTGTTGGCAAGGTGGAGATATGCTGATATGTGTCCAATAGCAAACCATGGGTACATTGCTATGTGCAACTGAAACTTTGGTGCGTCCATGGCTGTCTCAGAAATATCACCAAGTTAATTTTGATGGCTCTTTTCTCAAATAATGTCTTTGAAGTCCTAATATAATGTTTCTCTCATGACAGCCATACAAACTCCTAGCGGGCCATTTCATTAACTAATAGGCACATGATTGAAGAATTTTCGACATGTGGTATTGATAACAGTTGAAAAACTGTTATTTTTATGATTAAAATTGACACTAAAAGCAACCTTTACACTTAGAAACTAGCTTGAAATCATGCTTTTCTTTATATTTTTTGAAATAAGAGAGCTGGACAGGTTTATGCTTGATTTTAGTGTTTTTGTGCAGGTTTTAAGGTGAATTTGGTGAAAGAAGTGAAGAAGGAGAGAGATGAAATCAGAAAAGACATCAAAAATTGCAAAAGGAGAAGCCGAAGTCACCGCTCAGCGGCAGTTTACCGCTGAGCGGCACTCAGGCACTCACGGGAG
>NW_025912529.1:0-46344 GCF_018835915.1 Vigna umbellata
GGTCTAATGGATTGTGATTTCTTGTGCTGTTTCCTGCTGTTGCCGTTTTACATATTCGCGACGCCGCTTCTGAAGTTTCTGGGACAGCCGGATGATGTGGCAGAGTGGAGCGGCGTGGTGGCGGTGTGGCTGATTCCTCTGCACTTCAGTTTCGCGTTTCAGTTTCCTCTGCAGAGGTTCCTCCAGTGCCAGCTGAAGACGGCGGTTATTGCGTGGGTATCCCTGGGCGGTTGGTGGTGAATGCGGTAACTAGTTGGCTCTTGGGTATGTGTGGATTTTGGACTTTATGGTGCAGCTATTTATTTGGACCATATCATGGTGGGTTTGGTTTTTTGGCATGTATGCTTACGCTGCCTATGGTGGTTGCCCTTAACTTGGAAAGGTTTCTCAGTTGAAGCCTTTTCTGGACTCTGGGAATTCCTCAAACTCTCTTCTGCTTCTGGGGTCATGTTATGGTATTCCATTATCATCTTCTTCATTACTTTCTTTCTTCTATTCATGTAATAAACACTAATCATTTCTATAATCATGCAGCTTGGAGAATTGGTACTACAGAATACTCGTTCTTATGACTGGCCAGTTGGAGAATGCCACCATAGCCGTTGATGCCTTGTCTATATGGTAAGTTCTTTTACTCACATTTCAGCTATTTATAATTGTAACAAAAGCATGAAATTGGGTGTTGTGATTTCTGTATTTTCACTATAACATTTTGAATTTTGTATTTTGCTTTGCAGTATGACCATTAATGGGTGGGAGATGATGATTCCCCTGGCTTTTTTCGCCGGTACAGGGTACTTTTCATTTACATTTATAGCATTCAAAAGTTATTATTTCTACATTAGAATTACTCTTTTTGAACTAGATAATCATTTTTTTTATTTGTTTATACTATCACACTTCACACCAACTTAGAAAAAAACTCGTTTTTCCTTGATTCAATCATAATCATAATATTCACTGTTTAACCTAAAAACACCATAATTATTACTGCACGAAAGTCATCTTCATTTTCCTCTTTCTGGGAAAAAAGTTTGAATTATATTGCTTGGGTAAATATAGTGCTGAAAGTTTCTCACTACATCTTATAATTTTCATTGAAGATATCACTAGATTCCCGTACTTAAAGGAAACAGGTAAAACGACGTAATTTATCTTGTCCGATCAGTCATAGGATCGGAACTAAACGTGACATTTATTTTTTTATTCAGTTATCTACAACCCCCAAACTAAAGAACTTTTCTTCAAACTGTAGCTTGCATCTTGGTTAAAAGTATGGTTTAGAATCCATCGTATCGTGGGATATTATATTTAAATAATATTATAAACTATTTCATCATATTACTATTTTATTTCTTACTCCCATCCAAACTTGTATCGGTAAGAGAAACGAGAGAAATAAATAGACTAGAATAAGTTGGTAGCATGAAATAAATAAAAAGTTCAAAACATATAAAAAAATTAACAAAATAAATTTTACCATTTTAAAAATTGTTATTATTTTCTTTCATCTTGCCCAGACAAATTATAGTATTTATATTTTCCTATCTTTACCTCTCATGTCATGTCACCCATACATTTATGATTATGGAGATATTAAGTACGACCATGGATTATGACTCCTTTTCAGTCCAATTTTTATATATTTATTTTATTTTCAGTCGAATTTATGACTTCAGTTCTGTCTGTTCCTTCGCTGTCTCTCACAGTCAAACAAACTATGCTGAAAAAACTGGAAAGTTACGTAGACAATTGAATAATTGAACAAGGGAACTATTATATTCACATTCAACATTTTATTACACGCTTTAAATTTATTATTTTATTTTCTAATTTCTTTATTCCTTTACAAATACAAAAAGTTGGCATTTTTAAATATAGTATTATTTTGATGCCCAGCAAAATTTTACATACATTTTGTATCCATTATTTTACCCTTCAATCTTCCTTTTTTTTACAAATAGAAAGCTTAGGGTTTTTTTTATAAAAATTTGCAGAGTAAGGGTGGCAAAACGAGCTAGGTGCAGGGAATGGAAAAAGGAGCAAAATTTGCAACGCTAGTGTCAGGACAGAATCAATAGTGATTGGGGTTGTGTTCTGCGTTCTGATAATGATGTTTCATGACTATTTGGCTTACATATTCACCACCAGCTCTTCGGTGCTACAAGCCGTTGACGACATGTCATTCCTCTTGGCCATAACCATTCTTCTCAACAGTGTTCAGCCAATTTTGTCAGGTACACAAAACACATGCCTATGCTTTCTTAATAGGAAAATGATACTTGAACAACCATTTTTGACAACATTTTAGACACGCCAAACACGGGTCTAAATTTGAGTGGTCCAGTTGGAAAAATGAAATGAAAATGGACCACTCAAATGTAGCACGTGTGCGCGTGTCTAAATGTTGTCAAAAATGGTTGTTCAAGTGTCATTTTCCTTCTTAATAATATGAATATTTTAACAACTTTTTAACAACACATTATATATTATTATTTTATTGGTTCATAACGCAACAATCACAAACTAAGCTATTATAAAAAAGTTGTAAAAAAATATTAAAAGAACAGTTTCCTTTCCTAATAATATACCATATCTCCCATCGTCCATGGAATCTTAAAATCCAACGTATGTGCAGCCAAAGCCTACCTATTTTATATGTTCACGGAACTCACATGTGACTCTCAACATTTAATAAGCGATATTGTTTTAGTTTGATAGATACCCCTGCAAACATGTTTTAACAATGATTCTACTATCATTCTTGATAAGGTTGCACTTGAAAAAAAAAACAAAATTCTTTAGGTTTTTCAATCGGATGTCGATTTCATTCTTAGTTGACGTGCTATTCTTACTTTACTCATTAAAATAAGACTTTTTAATGGTGTACTCTTAAAATAGTTTTCTTTTATTAGTTTATTTAATAAATAGATAAAAAAGTCTTAATTTCAAAGTCATGTTGGTTAAGGTGTGTGTCAATGTCACTAGTGCAGTTAAACGAATTGGTACCAGTTATTTTTTGTCAAGAGCAAACCGAAGACATATGTAGATGCAGGTAAAAAGTCACTGCATCGCCGCGTTTTCTTAACAGAAGCAATACTTAGGATTCGACTCGGTTCTCTTTGTGAACCGAGTCATATCAGTTCTTCGTAGTTTCAGATTGGGTTTCAGATTAGGTTTCAAATTGTTCACTTTCTCATACCAATTCTCCTTTCCCCCTTCAAGCTCTTTTACTGCCAAAATACAAAAAATCTGAACAGAAAACTCAGTCAAAACAGAAAACCACCGGCCGCAACTTCGACGGCGGTTGCACCGGAACCACCCCCAGCACCAGAAAGTCGCTGATCATGTTCCTCGCCAGACGAAAAGCGAGGCCAGCGCCGCCACCCACAGGGAACGTGAAGAGGGTCTTGTGAGAAGCGAAAGGTGGCATTTTGGGGTTGCGGAGGAACCACCCGAGTACCGAGGAGGAGCCCTTCCGCCCTTGCGCCTCCGCCTCTGCCGCAAGAACAAGAACGGCCACCGCGCCTTTTGCCCCCGTCGCGTCTCCGACGCGCCTCCCTCTCAACGACGCATAAGAGAAATCCCTCTTTGTGCTGATACAAACGCCCCCCCTTAATTTGGGTTATCTGATACAAAAATCAGAAAATAAAAAAAAATTAAAAGTTGTTTGTGCTGTGGAGGATGAAGAAAGCTCGTGGAGAAGGAAGAAGAAAGCTATCGATGCTCGAGGAGGAAGAAAAAACCTTATTCGCGTGGCGTGAGAAGATGAAGATGGTGGTCGCGGCCTCCATGGAGTTTGGACGAGAACGAAGGCGTTGTGGTGGCGGCTTGCGGGTTTGCGCGTGGTGGTCAGCGGCGTGGTTGAACGACGATGCTTGCGGCGACCGTAATGGCTGGTGATGGTGGCGGTTGAGATGGGGTTGGTTGGAGAGGAGGAGAATCGTGTGACGGAGGAGGCAAGATGAGAGCGGAGTGCAAAGAGATGAGAGTGCGAGAGATGAGAGCGAGAGTCGAGAGATGAGAGCGAGAGTGCGAGAGTTTGTGAGAGGTTTTTTGATTTTAACCTAAGGGTACTGCCTCGGTTATATTTAAAACCGGTGCCTAAACCCTTTAAATGCATCAGTTACACAGCGAACTGGTGCCTAAACCATTTAAAATTATATTATATGCCTCGGTTAGCCTTCTACTCGAGACAGTAACATCTATAGGCATGAGTTCAAATATAATCGAGCATTATACTGCCCAGTATTTACGAAATGTCACCGGACTTTTATACGCTTCGGTTTCAGTAGAACCGAGGCGTATATAGCGCGTTAAAAAAGCCTTTTTTTACTAGTGTGTGGATTTGCTTCGTAATCAGATATCCAGTAACTTTTAAATCTTTTTTCGAATTGTACGAGATATTTAAATATTTTATATCAATTACAAATTAATTTTTATTATTTATATCTTAATTAAAAAGTACACATCCAACATAACCTAATTGGTTTAGTTTATCTAACTAAACTTAGATTCATAACTCGATTTTATTCAAAGTTGTTCGACTTCACTTAATTTGATGTGACTTAACTAGATTAGGTTTAATGTAAGACCTATTATATTAAACTTGATTTAGATTCAAGTAGACTTGGTTCAATATAGTTATAACAAGATTTAACTTAATATTCAACTCGACATAGTCTAATGTGAATCTGGCATGACTTTGCCTAAATTGTGTTTGACTTAACTTGGTCTTGATTAAACCAAATGAGTTTGACTAAGGTGTTTTTAACTAGACTTGGCTCAAGCTTGACTAATTCGATCTCATATAGGTTTAACTGAACTCAACATAAGGTGGGTCTGGCATAACTCAACCTAATATAGGTCAATTCTACTAAGCCTAAGATGGGAGGGGGGGGGTGGGGGGTGGGGGGAGGGGGGGGGGGGTGGGAGGGGGGGGGGGGGGTGGAGGGGAAGGGGTGAGAGGGGGGGGGGCGGGGGGGGGTGGGAGGGGGGGTGAGGTTGAGAGGAGGGGGGGGAGGGGGGGGGGGGGGGGGAGGTGGGTGGGTGGGGAGGGGGCGGGGGTGGGGGGGGGGGGGGGGGGGGGAGCGGGGGGGGGGTGGGGGGGGGTGGGGGGGGGGGGGTGGGGGGGGGGGGGGTGTGGGGGTGGGGGGGGGGGGGGGGGGAAGGGGGGGCGGAGGTGGAGGGGGGGGGGGGGGGGGGGGAGGAGGGGAAGGGGGGGGGGGTGGGGGGGGGGAAGAGGGGTGGGGATGGGGAGATGGGGGGGGGGTGGGGCGGAGGAAGGGTGGGGGGAGGAGGGGGGGGGTGGGAGGGGGTGGGTGGGGGGTGGGGGAAGGTGGGACCGTGGTGGGGGGGGGGGTGGGGGGGGGGGGGGGGGCAGGGGCGGAGGAGAAGGGGGGGGGGGGGGTTGGGGGGAGGGGGTAAGGGTGGGGGGGGTGGGGGTGGGGGGGGGGTGGGGGGGAGGGGTGGGGGGTGGGGGGGGGGTGTGGGTGGGGGGGCGTGTTGGGGGGATGGGGTGGAAGGGGGGGGGTGGGGGGGGTGGGGTCGGGGTTGGGGAGGGGTCGGAGGGGGGAGGGTGGTGGGGTGGGAGGTGGGGGAGGGTGGGGGGGGGGGGGGGTGGGGTTGGGGGGGCTGGGGGGGGGGTGGGGGGGGGGGGGGGGGGTGGAGGGGGGGGGTTGGGGGGGGGGGAGTGCGGTGGGGGGGGGGAGGGGGGGGGGGCGGGGGGGGGGAGGGGGGGGTGGGAGGGTGGGGGTGGGGGGTGGGAGAGGGGTGGGGGTGGGGAGGGGGGAGTGGAGTGGGGGGGGGTTGGGGGGGGGGGTGGGGGGGTGGGGGGAGGGGGGGGGGGGTGGCGGGGTGGGGGGGGGGGGGGGGGGGGGGAGGGGGGGGTAGGGGGGGGGAGGGGGTGGGGGGGGGGGGGGAGGGGGAGGGGGGGGGGGGTATGGGGGGGGGGTAGGGGGAGAGTGGGGGTGGGGGGGAGGGGTGGTGATGGGGAGGGGTGGGGGGGGGGGGGTGGGGGGTGGGGGGGGGGGGGGGATGGGGGGGGGGGGGGGGGGGTAGGATGGTGTGGGTAGGTGGGGGGGGGGGGGGGGGGGGGCGGGGGGGTGGGGGGGAGGGTGGGGAGGGGGTGTGGGTGGTGATGGCGGTGGGGTTGGAGAGTTGGGGGGGGGGGGGGGGGCGGTGGGGTTGGGGGGGGGGGGGGGGGGGGGTGGGGGGGGTGGGGGGTGGGGTGCGGGGTTAGTGGGGGGGGGGTGTGGGTGGGGGTGGGGGGGGGGGGGTGGGGGGGGGGGGGGTGGGGTGTTGGGGGGGGGTGTGGGGGGGGTGTTGGGGGGGGGGGGGGGTGTGCGGGGGGTGGGGGAGGGGGGGGGGGGGGGGGGGGGGGGGTGTGGGGTTGGGGGGGGGGGGGGGGGGGTGGGGTGGGGGGGTGGGGGGGTGGGGGGGGGCGGGGGGGGGGGGGGGGGGGGGGGGGGGGTGGGGGGGGGGGGGTGGGTTGGGGGTGGGTGGGGGGTGGGGGGGGGGTGTGGGTGGGGCTTGGGGGTGTGGGGGGGGGTGGGGGGGTGGGGGTGGGGGGGGGGGGTGGGGGGGGGGGGGGGGGGGTGGGGGGGTGGGGGTTGGGGTGGGGGGGGGGGGTGTTGTGGGGGTTGGGTGGGGGGGTGTGGGGTGGGGGGGGGGGGCTGGGGTGGTGGGGGGTGGGTGGTGGTGGGGTTATACAATTCGACTTGATTCAATATGAACAAGACTCTACTTGATTCGACTCAATCAAACGTGGGTCCTACTTGACTTGGTCTAAAATGTGTCCAACTGGACTCGACCTAACAATTGTCAGTCATGTCTTAGTTTAACATGGAAACCCAACCCAACATAGACTCGAATCAATTCAACATTATGAAATCCTATCAACCTTGACTAAGATCCATAGTCGTGGGTCTAACTCGAGGACCTACTTGACTCGAGTTTGATATAAATATATGCATCTTAATTGGAATCACTCAAACATACTTAATCACCATGAATCCAACCTAACTTAATCTCACATGAACATGAAGAAGAGAGAATGTTTGATCACAATGTCTTCATATTACAATGCATGCAACTAAAAATAAATAAAATATTAACTACGTTTTACAATTAAACCATGTATGATTAAATTTTCCTTTTGCACAAACATCACTCTTATACGAGTGAACTTATAAGAAATATAATAATATTTAAAAGATTGATTTTGTTTTAGTTAAACTTGAATTGGTTTCAAAGTGTTAAATCATAAACCGAACAGCTAGATTTAAGAGAAAAAAAATCCAAATCAATTAAACATAATTTAATTGCTTATTTAATTTTTCATGTTGGTTTTATTTTATTTTTTTATTGATTCGATTATGAGCACCTCTCTGCTTTTTTTAGAGCATGCAAACATCTTTTTATAATGCATACTCATTGAATAAATTATTTTCTTCATTTGATAATTATGATTGGTTAACGTATTCTCTTATGTAAGTATAAACTTTAATAACTAAAGCAATTAGATAAAACTTTTAGTCCACAATTTACTATCTTTAAATTCATTAATATTAACATCGATAACAATTGAACTTAAAATTAACATTAACATTGATAACAATTGTGTGAACTTAATTAAACTAATATACAATAAATCTCTAACACACATATCTTGAAACACATGCACTTGCACAATGATTCAAACGTCTCATACCATATCCTTGAGTTGGTTGTCCATGGTTGAATCAACAACCTCCTCAATTTGACACATGCTTGAAAAATCTAACCATCCCCAAGTTGGTGTTTTTGACAAATTTATCACATTCCTCCTATTTATACAACATGCAATCTTTTTCATTTAAATAATTCACACAGCACATAATATTTGCTATATCATCCCTACCACCAACATTTGTTGGAAAATTGTACAAGCAGCACAAGGACAATTCAAACTACACTAGTACATTAAGAGGATTATGACACCGGTTCCTTTTGGTTATAGGCATCGGTTCTACAATCAAGTATATACCAACGAGGTAAAAAGGGGTAGGTTTTATGCTTCGGTTGTGAACTGGGTTAAAAAAGATAGTATTTATGCCTCGGTTTTTGAATAACCGAGTTTGTTTTCTGATTCTACGGCCTCGGTTAGAACCTGAACCGAGGTAGTAGGATTCTTTTTTTCATCAAATTCCAGAACCCCAAACTGAAAAACTGTTAAAAATGAAACAGAAAGCCAGAGATGAAACTCAGAAATGAAACTCAGAAATGAAACTCAGAGATGAAATGACAAATTACATAGATGAAACAGAAAATTACATACTCAGAGAAACAGCAATATTACAGATGAAACAACAATATACAATATTACAACATCCAATGTCAAAATTCTCTCTACAGAAGCAACAAAATTACATACTCAAAGATGAGATGAAACAGCAATATGCAATATTACAACAAACAACAACAGAAGAAACTCAGAGATGAGATGAAACAAGAAAGCCAGAGAAGCCAACAACAACAACTGGCCCGCCATCCCTCCACCTCTGCAAACGGCTTCTGTCCCGCATGCCTCTGCAAACGCCTCATCCTCCTCGACCCCAACAACAACAACAGCCTCGCCACTGCTCGCAAACCTCCATCCACTGCCGTCGTCGCCGCCCTTAAAGCCCTCTTCCGCCCCTAGAAACCCTAGAAGAAAAAGGAAACTTAGTATGGACCGATTGATCGGTGTAAATCAAAGTTCAATCGGTGGAAAAAGTTTCTAACGATGAAAACAAGCTTTTAATCGGTAGAATCGAAGGAAAATGGTGAAAAGGAGAAGAACGCGGCTTGCGGCAAGGGTTGAACGGCGGCTTGCGGCGTGCCCTGATGTTGGGGTTTGGTGGAGAAGAGAAATTGAAGGCGAGAGGGCGAGAGGGAGAGGGCGAGGGCGAGAGGGCGAGGGCGAGGGCGAGGGCGAGAGGGCGAGGGCGAGAGGGCGAAAGGGCAGAGTGCAGAGTGCGAGAGCGAAATGGCAGAGGGCGAGAGGGTTTACCTATTTTTGAGGTGTAGAGGTGTTTATGCTTCGGTTGTGAGAGAGACCGAAGCAGTATACCTCTGTTTCGTAGGGTTTATGCTTCGGTTTTCGGAGTAACCGAAATAGTAGCGTGGTTTTAGGCACCGGTTTTGAGGACAGCGAGGTAATATCATCATTATGCTTCGGGTGATCAGGAAACCGAGCATTTAGAAATGAACTATTTTTCAATTTGCCCATCGCGTTTTATTAGGCCCGGTGTATATAAAACGAAGCATAAAGTGCGATTTTAAAAGCAAATATTCTACTAGTGCTAGCAGTACTCCAGAAACATTATATCGAATCAAAAAATTAAGATTAATTTGATACAACATAATACGTGTTTCAAAAAATTATATAACATATTATACAATATTATAGGAGTGGCTGTTGGTTCGGGATGGCAAGCATATGTAGCATACATAAATATAGGAAGCTATTACCTCATCGGTCTCCCACTCGGAATTATCATGGGATGGGTCTTCAAAACTGGTGTTGCTGTAAGTATAACTAATCTACTAAACTTAATTACCACATCTAAACTCTCGTTAATTAACTTCTTTTCAAGCCTTAATGTGTTGTTGTTCATCTCAGGGTATATGGACTGGCATGATCTTCGGTGGCACAGCACTTCAAACATTGATACTCATCATAGTAACCATACGATGTGATTGGGAAAAGGAGGTATATATATTTATATTTAAACTTTAAAGGTTTCATAATGTGTAAATTATAACTAAATATGTCTTTTATTCTTTAATTTTCAGAAAAATTAAAATTAGTTTATTTTTAAAACTTTTTATCAATTTTAGTCCCTCAAATAAATTTAACAAAATTTGATTTAAAAAATTAAATTTACACATTTTAAAAATTAAAAACTAAATTAATCTAAAGTTTTGAAAAGAAACTAATTTCAATTTTTAGTATTTATCCCTATAAATTATTTATATAAATGTTGTAATATTTTGTTTTAATGGTGTTTTGTAGGCGGAGAAAGCTCGGTTTAGCGTGAATAAGTGGTCAAGATCTAATTCCAATGGCGCACTGCAAATCCCCAATTAACATTCCATTTTATTTAAATAAGTTGCATAGAAAAAAAAAAATTAAATATATTATCATACAATACAATACTGGTTATCATGATTTTCAATCTATATTCAAAGTTTTAATTTACTATTTTTTTTCTTTTTTGTGATGATTTTGTAGCATTTAATGTTTTATATTTCACTATATTTCTTAAGGTAGAATAAAGTTACAATGTTCTATATTTAATGTGATTTTTTAAGATATGATAGTTAAAAATTGTAAACAAATATGTTGTCTCACGTGTGCAACTAATTCCTCTTTCTTTCGTACGTTTATAAGAAATCATGTCAAGACAATTTAATTTTTGGTTTAAACCCTCCCTTGGTCCTCAAGTTTATATGAAAATCTCAGTGGGTCCTCAAGTTTTTTCTGTCCAATTGGGTCATTTTTTTGTAAAAAAGTGAGCACATTTTGCATAAACGTTAAGTGTTGTGGACGGAGTTAAAATGGTTGTGAGCTGATTTTTTCATTTACTGACGTGACATTGTGCATTAAAATGAAAGGCCACGTTGTGCCAGATCTTCTCCTCCATCCCCCTCTGCGCACTACTCGGCGCAATTTTCCAACCCTAATCGCGTATTGGAAAACCTTGAAAAAAGGTTTTGTAAGAAAGAAACAAAAAAATTCACTAAATTCCAAAAGCTGGAACCCTGATTCACGTAGTACATGTTTTGAACAGAATGGGTGCAATTACAAACAAACAGAGATGGAGAATTGTGAGAAGGCAGGGAATTGGTCAGATGCGGCATTTCATCATTCCTGTGGGGCAGCCATCCAATCACAATTTCTTCACAACCAAGCATCTCATTTGGGCGCTACCAGACAAATTTAATCACAAATATCTTTCTATCTCTTACAAGGTCCCACTCAAGCAAAGATCAGATTGAATCAAAATCACAACCCAACAAAACCAAAAACAGTTTTAACAAAACTAACTTACACGAGTCTAAGGCGCCGCTAACGGAAGCTCTGTTTTGCCGGCTGTGGTTATTTTGGGGTTTGGACAGGGCGGGGAAACCGGCTTTAACGGCAAGATCGCAGAGGATGAGTGAGGGACAAGGGGGAATGAGAATGCGAGAGAGGGCGAAGGAAGTGAGAGTAGATTCGGCCAGGAAGAAGATTCGACCCGCCAGGTTCATCACCATGATTGACGAAGGTCTTCGGAACGATTCCGATGCATGTGCACCGCCACCGCCATTATTCATCCATGCGACGGCTGTGTTGGTGGTTTTGGCGGAGGGAGAAGATGCGCACGCGCCCATTGCGCCGAGTAGATGCTGCTGTTTCGAGAAGATCTGGCACCACGTGGCCTTTCAATTTTAGTGCACAATGTCAAGTCAGTAAATGAAAAATCCAGCGCACACCATTTTTAACGCCGGGGGCTCACAAACTTAACGGTGATTATGGCAAACATGTGCTTCACTTTTACAAAAATATGACCCAATTGAGACAGAAAAAAACTTGAGGACCCAACTGAGATTTTCATATAAACTTGAGGACCAAGGGAGGGTTTAAACCTTAATTTTTTTATATAACTAATGTTCATTATTAGTTTACTATAATGTTACCAGTCTAACTATTTTTTTAGATTTTTCATCCTTTTTAAAGATTTAGTTAATGAGCGTGAGTTTGAAAAATAAATAAAAATCATATAAAACCGTTGACTTTAGCATGCAGGTCAAAAGATAAATCTCAAGGAAAATAATAAAAATAAGTTGTATTCTTGGACAAAATTTAAATATATCATCATACATGTTATGCTGTTTTTCAATCATATATTCAAAGTTTTAATTTACAATTTTATTGAGTTTAGTTTTTGTTTTTTTGGACGATTCTGTATGATTGTTGCACATTCAACGTTTTATATTTCACGAAATTTCTTAAGATGAGATATATAGTTATAATGTTCTATATTTAATGTGATTTCTTAATAGATGATAGTTAAAAATTGCAAATAAGTATGTTGTCTCAGGTGTGTGACTAATTCCTTTCTCTTTCATACGTTTTTAAGAAATGCTAGACAATTTAATTTTGGGTTAAATATGTTTTTTTTTTTTTTTTTTTTTTTTTTTTTTTTTTCTTTTTTTTTTTTTTTTTTTTTTTTTTTTTTTTTTTTTTTTTTGTTTTTTTTTTTTTTTTTTTTTTTTTTTTTTTTTTTTTTTTTTTTTTTTTTTTTTTTTTTTTTTTTTTTTTTTTTTTTTTTTTTTTTTTTTTGTTTTTTTTTTTTTTTTTTTTTTTTTTTTTTTTTTTTTTTTTGTCCCTAAACTATTGGTCGTTTCTGGGTTTCGTTCCTCTTTCAAAGTAAGGTACAATTTGGTCCTCATTCTTTTCGAAACGTTCGTTTTAGTCCTCGGAATTTTGGTTTTAGTCCTCCTTTGTTAAATGAGGACCAAATTTTTAAACACTGTTTAGTTTTCGAGAACTAAAACGAACGTTTTGAAAAGAATGAGGAGCAAATTGTACCTTACTTTGAAAGAGGGACAAAAACCAGAAACGGCCAATAGTTTAGAGACTAAAAACATATTTAACTCTTTAATTTTTCATATAGCTAATATTGATTATTAGTTGACTATACAAGTTATCAGCCTAAGTAATTTTTTAGATTTTTCATCATTTTCAAAGGTTTAGTTATGAGTGAGTTTGAAAAATAAATAAAATCCTATACAACCTTCGATTTTATAGCATATGGTTCAAAACATAAATCTCATGAAAAAAAAAGTTGTATGTATTCTGGACACATTTTTGAAATACATTACAATACAATTATTGGTTATAGACCTGCACTGCTATTTTCACCACCCCTTTTACTCTTCACAACCTCTGCCACTATTTTTGGTTTCTTAAATCCCACCTTGTGAATTTGTATTGTAATTGATTTTTGTAATATAAATATATTATAATACATTATTAAAACTGATAGGTGATATACTTTTTCATAACTATGAGAATTAATCTCATATTGATTTTATATTATGAAAACTAATGTTGATATAATAAATTCGTGACAATTAGTATCTATAGATATAAAAAATACGTTATGAAAAGTATTTTCCGAAATATATATTAGGATATAAATATGGGACATAAGCTAGTTTTTTAATTTGTTTTATAAAGGTTATTTCAATGATAAATATGCAAAGAAGTGTAGACAGAATCTTCCAAAATAGAAGTAACATTAAAGAAAAAGAAAATGTTTTATGACTCCGTGCAGCGCACAAGTGTTTTATTTTCCCCGTTTTCTTTCTACCTTCTTTTCTCAATTATGGTCCTATCTTCCATCTATTTCAAGATCCAAACATACCATAATCATAAAATAAGATTTTTTAATTATTAAAAAAATATAATTTCTTAATTATTAAAAAAAAAGACTATCTGTTTAGCTAATTTTCTAATTTAGAATCAAATAGATAATTATGATTTTTTTTTCTTCGAAGAAAATTATTACAAATTTGAAATGTCATATAAAATGATTTTTACTTTTTTTTTTATCAAATATATATGAAAATCATGTTAAATAAACACAAAACAGGTGATTTGTAAATATCTTCTTTTATAGTTTGAAATGTCAATAATTTTTTCTTCTTTCGCGTCTTATCGTGTGTTTTTTCTATAGCTTCTTCTCCAACAATTTTTCTTAATTGTTTACATTGCATTCCTTTCACATATACTACACTGCCTTTTATGCTTCATTTAATGAGACGAAACTTACATACATATATTAGGATGTCATGTTAGGTTAGATTTCAATATGAACTGAAATCCCATCTCATAGCATTAAATATCATTTATAAAAGTTACTCAACACAAACTTAAATTCGGAGTTGAAAAAGTAATCATAAAAGAAAACAATATAAATTGTGCTAATTGCCATTTTTATATGCTACTACATACATTTTTTAATTATCACATTCCTAGTATTGTTTTAATAAAATAACTTAGCAGAGCAACACAAAAGGGTAGAAAAATCAAAAGTTCACAAAAATCTCTTATTTCTTTTTCCACAGAAATCTCTTTTTACATGGATATACATGATTATTCTAAGTGCTTTTTCACTTTAATCTTTCTCAAATATCAAAGAAAATAAGAAAAAGAAAAGTAATAAAAAAAAAAACATGGAAAAAAAGTTATAGCACCACCACTTCCAAATGGGAGGAGCACACTGCGCGAATCACCAAAATAAAAGGGAAAAAAAGCAACAACAAAAAATAACGAATTACTGACTGAAAGTAACCGTTGCCATATGTCACCTTACCGTTGCAAAATCTATTCGTGGGACCGGACTGAGTTGCCCCGGGTCAAGAAACGGGTTGGATGAGCGAGCCAATTCGGCGGCGCCGGTGTTAACGACCACCGTGAGCCACTTCCCTTCAATCTCCCTCTTTTTGGCCATTCCCTTGACCTTAGTCTTTTGAACCAAATCCCAGAATCCATTGTTCCTTTTCCTATTCACGAACAAAAGAACCAACTTTTCCGAGTCTCCTCCAATCTCCCTAAATATCCACCACACGGTTCAACTCACCCACATCAAGATTCATCCATTCTCTCCCCAGTTCTTCCACGCGCAACAAAATTCACCTGCACCGCTCCTAAAATCTCGCCCACCAGCGTACCACCTCGTACACCAACTCGTTCCTCTGCAGGTGCAGCGAATCAGGCACGTGGCTTATTTGTTCGACGAAACCCACCAGCGCCTCCACCTTGTACAACAAATCCGCATCCGACGCGTTCGAAAGGATAATCTTTTTGCTTTCTTGGGATTCGCGAGAGGCGTTGAGGTAATACCCCAAGACTCTGGAAACCGTGAGGCTCTGTTCCAGCACGCCGGCGTACCACCGCACCCACGAACTCAGCTCCACCGATTCCACGTCCGACTCGTCGCGAAAGTTCGAGAGGTTAAGAAAGTTGTGGCCGCCGTAGGAAGGGTAACACGAGAGTGGTCCTTCAACGTGAAGGGTCCCTTCACCACGACGTTGTGTAGCGTGAAGAGGCACTTGAGCGCCACCGTGGCGCTGCGCGTGTTGTGTAGGCGGTCCATAGCGCGTCGATGCAGGCGCGCGGGTTGCGGTTGGAGCCCTGCCCCACCGTGAGTACGGCGGCGATGGTTTCTTCGGAGGAGGAGCCGTGAGGGCGTGCGTGGTGGCGCGGAGAACGTGAACCCGGACGGAGGAGGCGTGGCGCTTCGGGGATAGGACCGCGGCGATGACGGAGGCTTTGTCTTTGAGGTTTTGGGTCAAATTTTTGAACCGCTTTTGCTGCGTCATTTGGATTATGAATGTTACGAAATATAGAGAAATAGAATCATATATATATATATATGAAGGGGTATGTTAGTGTTTTGGGTGTGCATTAGCTGAAAGAGAAATAATATTTTCACATACATAAGTTTTTTATATTTATTTTTATAATATGTATTGAATGAATGTAAATATATATTATCTTATCATTACTCTAATTGAATTTGAAATAGTCAGAGCCACTTTCAGTCGCATTGCATACGGTTCAATAATTAAATTTTATTTATTGATTGAAAAAGACAGTGATGTGTTGTCTTTTTTGTAATTAAATATGATGTTGTTGGGCAACGAGGGATGTGTACATGACATCTCTAATTTCATTATTTCTTCCTTTCCCTCTGATTTATAAACGCGGTTAAGGAACCTGCCATAGATTTTTTTCAACTTATTATCCCCTGTTCATGATTATAAGTATGCAGAGATTTTGTCAGTTATTTTTTAATTTCATCATTTACCAAAATTACTCACATTGCTGGCTCAGATAATTATTCTTTGCTTTCTTTTGACTTTTTATTCATTCAATTATTATCTTGTTATTTCCTTACAATTTCCTCTTTGAGTTGGTTGTTCAGAAACTTTCTTCTAGTAATAAACATTTCCATTCCAATGGCTTTTAGAACAACCTATTTCTTGAAAACAAAGACTTACTTATGTAGTCCAAACATTGCTCTATAAAGCTCCAAATGCTTGTCTAAGTGAAGATGAGGGAGCACCGTGGGTTGCAGCAGAAGAACTATCGCATAGCCAAGAACAAGTTCAGCAAAAAATAGGGTTAAAATTGAAATAAAGCTATAAAACCTACTCTTGAAACTTCACAATCCATGGTAGCTTGCAGGAAACACATTTAAGGGGTGTTGGAAGCCAATGCCTTACATAAGATATTTTGGAATTATGTATAGAGTCGTTAGAGGGCTTCTGGATTGGGCTGGCCATAGGATTTCTTTTTACACCCTCGTACCTTTCTTCTGCATCCACTTCTCATTTTATCTTTCTAATTGTGTAATAAAAACACTTTTACGTGTAGGTTAAGCTTTAGCCTATCAAATTAAGGCGTTAAAAAGGACCGATGAATTAAAAACTACTACCCAACTCAAGCCTATTTTACCGTCTCTACATCTAGTCTTCGGAATTCTATAATCTATAAATTATTTTACAAGAAAGAGCTTTAAAAAATATGATGGAAAAATAAATGTTATGCTTAGTACATTAGTTAAACAATATGATGCAAAAATCTAAATATGAAAAATAATTTTTAACATTTGACAAAACTAATGTATAAGGTCCTATGAAACACACTTTATTACTGAAATTAAAATCTCTCGCGATTAGTAATTAGATTTGCATTTAATGTGCTTACTTGTGATTAATTAATGTGAAGTGTGAGAAGTTATATAAATGGAATAATGTGAAAAAGAAGGCGTAGTCGTGTACGTAATTTCCTTACCCTCCTTGCCTAAAGAACGCACTTCACATGTTATACATACATACGGCGTGACAATTAGGCTCCCAACAAATTAAGCATCAAACAATTTAAATCATCAACAACCACCACAACCAACTTTCTTCCAACACTTATAAAATGGAAATATGTAAGATAAAATTAAATAATACATGGCTTTATAAAAAAAATTATGTAAGAAATAAAATTTAATATTTGATTGTTTGTAAAATAAACACATGTGAGAAATAAAAACAAAATATTTTCAAAACATGTTTTAATAATCTAATTGATTTTGTAAACTATAAAAGATATATAAAAAATAAATGTCGAATAATACAACGAATTCCCCCAATTTTTTTTCTTTTATTTCTTTGCTAAATTATTATTTTCCTCTGTCTCCTTTACCAATTAAGGGATTAATAATGAAACTCAGTCTTAATCCCAAGATAAGATCTCACATATATTTTCATCTACTTCCCCTAAAAAAAATCATAATATCATTGAAGAACACTATCCACAAAACCTTTCACATATCCTAAGGGAGATGATTTTCAAAAACATACAAAAATGTGAAGAGTTGTACGAGGATGGATGTGGATATTGAAAACTTTTGATAATTACAAAACTGATTATTTTTCATTACATCTTTAAAAATATTATTTCTTTATAACTATGAAAGGAATTAAATTTATTAACAAAACAAAATCCATCAATAATAAAAAATTTATCAATAAAGTAAATTACCAAAAATCTATCAATGAAATTATTATCAACAAAAATTGAAGATAAATAAAAATACGACAGTAATTATTAACAAATTAAATTTATCAGTAATTCTTCATCGTTAATATTTATTGGTAGTTATTGATTAATTTGTTTTACATTTGGAACCAATCCCAAAACAAGAGTAACTGAGCAATCAAAGAAGAAATAATGAAAAGTTTGTATGCTAAAGACATAAAAACACACAGAACATAAATGAATTTCCTTGAAAGTTAACAATCAAAGGCAACATGTCCAGCATAAGTTTCCAAAGCACCAATGATCATGTCAGAGGAACACAACTTCCATACTAAGCCAGTGATAAAACCCAACATTCTGTGAATAAATCTCCTAACAGTTTTTTTAATCGAAACCACTTCGTCAGGCATAGTGTTCTGTTTCAATATGTAATCTAGACAATTTAACCATAACAATTAAGGAATGACCTAATCTCCATTCCAAACCTCCACTACTTTGGCTTTAAAGTTTGATTACAATTTTCAAATTCTACAACGTGATAGCAATAGACTTCTCAAAACATCATGTTAGTCCAAATTTTTTAAACAAATATCCAATACATATTCAAATGATCTGTAACCACATGCAACTAACCTTTTGTAAGGGTAGGACTAAGGACCTTTAGACTCTTCCTGTTAAAGGCTATAGTCCTAAGACATAATAGGATGACGGATATTGGAAACCAGATACTCTAATCCGTATACCTAGTACCGACATCCCATTACTCAAAGCTCTTGGATGATGTACGGAAATGAAGCTTGTTGTTGGGTCTGGTACAGGTAATTGGGCCAATGAGTTTCTTAGGAGGTGTTACTCTCTCCACCACCACACCTTACTTCCTGTACCTTCCAATTCCTCTTTTGCCCTTCAATAATATTTAAACGGATATCAACATCCGTAGACGGAACCGCAGTTTTCCTCCTTCCTTCACTTCCACCCTATACCATTACAAGCCTCTCCTCCTGACCTATATCTACAATTCTTTCTTTATTCTCTCTGCAAATGCATCTTGCTTTTGTCTCCTGTTTTTGGCCTTCACCTTTGCTGAAGGATTTGTTACTCTTCACCAAGGAGCACACGTTTGATGTCAGCTGCAGCTGCAGTCTCTTCTCTGTGATCCTTGCCAATGCATTAGTGATCTGCAACATGGCACTCACTGTATCTGGCATGGAGAAACATAAGGGGTTCATGGCAATTCTGAAGGCCTGTGTTATGCTAAGGGGAAAGACATCAATGGCTTTGTTCCTGGCACTGCCTGCCAATGTTGGCCTTGCAGCCATTGAGGCCTTGTTCCAGTTCAGGGTTGTAAGAGCCTATCACAGTTATGGAATGTCATCATGGCCTTTTACGGTTTTAGAAGGCATTTTGATTGCTTACTTGTACTCACTTTTCATCATAATTGACACAATTGTCAGCTGCATGTTTTACAAATTCTGCAAGATGGGGTTGAGGGGTGATCATGAAGACAAGATGTTTTCGATGATTGATTTCCCGACAGAGGAGGACAGTTGTGGTTACATGGTATTCAAGAATTTTGAAGAACTACCTTAAGAACAAGGTAACATTATCTTTGTAATAAATTTGGCATAAGGTTTTTCTATGCTTCACAAAAAGGAAGGAACTCAAAGTTATTTTAAACGTATTGCATGCTTTTGAAAAAATTCATTCATGTTACTCGAACCAAGTCGAGCAACTTCCGAAGGATAAGGGTTTTTTCACAGAGGAACCTCAGCTCAGCTATGTGAAAAAGCTAGAAGCTGAAGATTGATTCACCATTTTATTTTTATGTCTTTCTTTTATGCTGTTAAAATCTGTCTTCCTTTTATTCCAACTCTCTACCTTGTATATTTATTGGCAATATTTTACTTGTGAATAATACGAAAGCTGCTGTTTGTTTCCTTGCGTTTTGTAACGTGTTTGATAGATGAATATGAATAATCACATCTTAAAGGGTCACACATTTTATTATTGCTGAGGTTTCCAGCATAATTACTTTTAGAATCCCATGAAAGACAAATTATAGTCTAGCTGTTTAGGATTTGCATGAGTTGTGGATCCCATGAAGAATATGTTCATTCTACATCAGCTCAAGCCTCTAAATTATTTCTCAAAATGTATGCATGACAGCATATTAGTGTAAACCAATGAATGATAGGGTGCTGGTATTAGTGTATTGTTTTCCCAAGTACATCTGTCATCATTGAATGGAAGTAAGCCCCGACAAATCATGATATATGGACACCAAACCACGGAACCTACTTTTAATTACAGAAAAAAACTGAATTGCTTCTATAAAGTTCAACTGAAATTTAGTGTTTTTAAACCGAACTTGTAGATATTTCCATACTTTTCCCAGTGGGTCATGGATCAATGTTGACGAAAAACAGAGGAAATGCAAAGAGAGGGAATTTTCTATTCAAAATCAGGAATGGATCCGCAATTCGCCTAATCGGCCAAACCTTGAGAGGCATGGGAAACAATACTGTTTGATTGGTCATGCTTAGAGGGTGGAAGCATTGTCTCATTTTTTTGCGTTTGTATAGATTGGAAAGCGAGAAATTAAAAGTTAAAACTCATTCCATGAGAAATTTTTCTGAACTATAGAATGAAAATTTTGTTGCATTCCATTATAAAAACATTCAAAAACAATGGAATGACCATTGTTATTCAGATCCTCCTATTCCATTGTATTTATCTATATGTGATTCATGTTCATCTCCACCTTCTAACTCAGACAAAAGTAAACTAACGATAACAAAGTTCATTTACTTAACCCTTTTCCACCATTCCTATTTATCTGCACAATAATATCAGTGAAGTTAAAGCGTGGAATTGGAAAGTCATACTAAGAAGATTAAGATTAGGGTGTGTGGTTTGAAAAATCGAAGAAAAGCTAACAAATTCATAAATATATAAATGTGAATTGATAAGCATATTTTTAGTGATTGTATAGCACACCTATTGGGCTATACTTAATATTTTCTTTCCTAGATGGGCGACAATCAAGTTATTTTAGCAACTTTATTCTGCTATATCTCAAGTAAAAGATTCTGAATGTCCAAACCAAATGAAGTCTCAAAATGATGACAAAATGGCGTCACAAATGGAAAATGTCTCTCAGCAGATGCAAATATAGCCTTTCAGTGAGGTACCTCCCAGGCCAAGACAATTAAATTTAAATGGCTATCGGATCAGTGAATTTGAAGAGTGTCTTTTATCAAATGTGTGCACACATTCCAACCCTGGGATAACCGAATGCAACAAGAAGCTTTTTCACTAATATGTATCATTACAAAAGATAAACTGAAACTAGGATTCCTATCTCAGGCTTGTCATACAATTACAATATAGAGACCTTATTTCTAATTCTTTTCTTTTCTTAACCTGACAGCTTACAACATGCTCTTGGGGTGTCTACTAAAATCTATATTAAAAGGAAGAAGGGGAAGCTACGTTCTATTTTACATGAGAAGAATTGATCCCAGAGATGAGGGTTTCAAACTTTGTACAAGGTTTTTTCATGGTTCGACATTAGGCTTTAGTTGATGGAAAAATGCCAAATGAATGGATTAAAAACCAAAGCCTGGTCTACTTTAGCAGAAGCATGGCGGACTTCAAAATTTCTTATTAAATCTTAAGATCAGATCCATTATCATGGCATTCACTGGATTCCGATGATTCTCAAGTGATCAGAGAAGCATTCATGCTCGGTCTAGATTGGCCTTTCCCGAGTATTCTTCTGTGAATGATCAACAAAAATTTGATTCAAGATGTCATCAATGAATCCACTCCCAAGACTTTTCTGTATGTTCATAGATGGAAAGAATGTGCCATTTCACTTCATTAGATCACCTTGAAAGGCTAATTGTCACACCAAGATCTCCCAAGTGGGCTACTTAACTCAAAATCGGAAGCAGTCCCCTTACTACCCACTGGTAGATCTCTGCTCTTTAGCTTCAGAATGACGTTGGTGGAAATGAGCAGACAAGTCTTCAACTATCTTTGCCCTCTTTCTACTGAAGTGAATACCCTTAGTCTTCTACACTTCAGCCACCTTCTCAACTTTCTTCTTCATCTTTTCCACTCTTCCTTATGAAGTTAATGCCTTTAGCCTTCTCCATTTCAGCCTCTTTATCAGCTTTCTTTTTCTCTAACACTGTTTGTTTGTAATTCTCTTCATGTGCCTTCAGAAACAACCTTGTGAAATTCAAGAGAGTTGCAGTAACTACAAACCAAAGAAAAAAAACAATAACATGTTAGCTTCAGTGTTATAAAATAAATGATAGAACATGTCACTTCTTTATGCCAAACAACAAATCAAGAATGATGAAACTACAGTGTGTCCTCCTTTCCTTTTCTACTCTCCTCTCTCATCCTCTGCTTTTCTGTTCCACCATGAACAAGAATAAAGTATTAACACTAAACCAACCTTGCTCGAAAGGACAGCGGGCAGGGTCCTCACCAAAATATAGGGCAAGTACATCTGCATTTCTTCCCTGTACAAAAATAAATTGCACAATCTGTATGTTGCCTTATACATATATATAATCAACCAAAAGATGGCTAAGCACATTACCACCACAGAATATAGGTTTGTTACAGATGCCACCTCTGACCCTGCAACAGCAATGAATTCCTTCGATGTCTGAATTAAAAAAGTGATATAAGATATTACGATTGAGAAAGAGGAGAGACATTTTAGAATTTATGTATACATAAATTTTATTATTTCTGAAGAGTAAATACAAGTATATAAAACAATCTAACTAACTGATCTGAAACAAAGCTAACTGATCTGAAAGAAACATAACAGAATACAAGAGAACACTTAACTTCTCGTTGTTAACACAGATATATTACTCATGGTCTGACACAAATCTACATCTGAAAATCTTGCTTAAGACACTCATGGTTTTGATAATAATAATAATAATAAATAATATTATGTTTTGGTTGTCTAACAAAGTTACTTGGAATGTTGTAGATTACTCAAATTCATAAAACTAATTGTAGGTCTTAGACAAACTCTGGAGAAGAGTTAGTCTCATACAAAGATCAAAAGAAAATATCACAAGAGGATAGATCAATATGATAAGCCTAGTTTAAGGAAACATCAGACGCAAGGAAGATAGAAGCAAGTCATACTGAAGATCTGGACTCAACATTTGAAGATCAAACAAAGTCACTCAAAAGTGTTGGAAGCAAGTATTACAAGCCTAGATGAGTCTAAAGAAGCGTGGGACGCAAGCTACTACCTAGATCAAGACGCCTTTGAATTCAATAACTGACATATATATGTGGACTTCACTGGACGCTTATGAAAATGCAAGGTTGTCGAATCTAAAAGAAAGTCGGCTCACTCTTCCCTAAGAATATTCTGACACACGCACACCTAATTTCTGAGTCTGTATGTTCATTTTCGTGCTGTCAGAAGAGTAGATGTAGCTACAGAGAAAAAAATTGTCCTTTACCATGGCACAGAGGGTAACAGTGGGATTTTCTAGTGTAAAGTCAAACACATTCTTCGAAGGTGTGATACAAGGACAAGCAGAAACACACAAGTCATAACGGTCCTTCTAGGACATCGATAAAAAGAAGCAAAGCCATGCAGAATAGTTGATGAAAAACAAGATATAAAAGTCTTAGGTGACTTTGCATGCAAAGAAAAGATTCATAACTTCTAAGTGCTTAGTTTTTAGAGTGCATCTTATATAGAATACTTGTGCATTTTATGAATCCTTCACTTGATGAAGTTAAGACTCTAGAAGCAAAGAATGTACATTTGTATTATCCTCTTTAGTGAGAGTCTTCCTTACAAAAATAACTTTATTATTGTATAGACTAGAGAGACCTTTACACACTTATTTTGGAAATACTTTGTGTACTCCGTGCTTAATCTCAGAAGGAGATTAGCAAACCAGCATTATGATTTAAGTTTAAACGCATAACTTTCTCTGCATTGAATTGTGATCTTCAAATGATATAATGAAGAATTAAGAATACTAATCACCTTACGAAAAACTTCAGTCACTGGGCCATCGTTTTCAGATGCAGCCAGCTCCTGTTTGACCTTTTCTAATCCCCTGATGATTGCTTGCATTTCTTCTGCTAATGACTTCAATTGTATCTGCAAGATCACGAATTTATGATCCCTATTCATTGCAATCACGTAAATAATAGTAACAGTTATCCAGTACAAACATCATTCTCTTTTCCTTAAAAGTGCAAATATCCCTGGGTTGATAGCCCTCTAAGGTTTTAATTTTCAGCAACCAACCTACTTAAACTTTCAACACCTAGTTGTATTTATCAAGTGGTACCTAGAACTAAAAGTTAGTACCCATTCAATAGGGACTTTTGTTGATCTTGATTGATTCAACAAGTGTGGCCCTGCACGAACTTTCTTGATTTTGTGAATATGGGAAATTGCAATTTCATCCATGGTTTCTAAATTTGCACATTTTTTGCTTGAGGGCTATTTTCTTCAAAGTTTAAAAGGATTAATTTCCAAATTGAAATTACAGTGGATATTTATCAAAGGGCAAAGTTGAAGGATGCTAATTTAGGACTTTTACATTTAGGTCAGCATTTTCCCACCCCAATTTAAGTCCAACTGCTTTTCCCTCATAATTTCCAGTCTAAAGTAAAGTACTTCGAATTCAACGTGGCATTTGCAAAGTCCAATGTGAGTGTTTGGAAAATAAAAAAGAATTAGCTGCTAAAAGTTGTGATTTTTGTCTCCTAGTCGTACAGTTGCTTTGACCATGATTGAAACTTTAAGCAAGTTACATAATGGATTGACTCATCGTATTACCCACATGGTATGCAGGTGTATTTAAAATTATGGAAGGGTGCATTGCAAGATGTAATTGAAAAAGGAAGGATTTTTTTTTTTAACAAATAAGGGGTAAAATGTAAAACTGGACCAATAAATCAGGGTAACAAGGTAAGGCAAAGCTTTGTTCTTCTGTATATAAAGAACCAAAAGCTAAGTTGTTACCTTAGTGGCTGCTTCCAAGCTAATAAGGTCAAGGTGAAAATCAAGGAGTCCAGGAAACCTTTCAGCTAGGACCTGGAATTTAAATAGAAGAAATCTGAAAGTTAAACCGCCAAATAATATGTTCATCTAAATCAAGTGAGACTACTACCTTGCAAAGAAAATGCATGAGTGTCATTTTACTATTTGAAGCACGAGTGTCAGTTAGTTTTAAGAGACTGTCTAACTTGAATCCAACAGCAGATCCTGTACAAAATGGAAACATTTCACACTCATGTTGTATATGAGAACAGATATAAAAAAAAAAAGTAAATTATTTTCTACTGACTTATTACGGGCTAATTATTATCTAATTTTAAAAATACAGAGAAGTACACCATATATATTTCCCCTAACCAGATGAGAATGACAATAAAAACATTTCTGTTACTAAAGAAAACATACCCCTTGCTGTTCCTTGATTCAATGTATTACCCAAATAAAGAATTTTCTTCATGATCTCCTTTAGTTTGAATGAGTTTCGGACCTAAGGCCAAGATAAAAAAAAGTAAGTGGTTTTAAAAAGAAAAAAACAAGGAAGGTACATCTATTAGATTCATAAGCAAAGTACCTCTTCACAAGCAGAGTTGACTGTGTGTAAACTCTTCTTAAATTCTGTAATCTGCAGAGTGAAAATAAGATGCTCAAGAAACCAGATCCACAACAAAATCAGAAAATTATTGCAGCTAACAGCAAACCTGAGTCCCAAACTGAATTTTGAAAGAGAATACTCTAAGTTTTGACTCCACTCTTGGCACTTTCATCAGCTCTAAAAAATACTGAAATATAAACCAATATATATGAGAATATTACACATACACAGTTTAATTAAAAGAGATCAAAAGAATTTGTTTATAATCCATGTCTCAACAATAGAGGAATGTGCCACAATGTGGTGCCACAGACTTAAAAATGAAAAGATAAAATACAGGGTTTGCATCCATAACCCAAAGAATGTCACAAACCTCCGAGTAGGGGTGAATATTTTTTAGCAGTGTTCTGCAATTATTTAGTTTCATAAATTCGCATTCCATTAATTCTTTCCTTAAAATAAACCTGCTTCTCTTGTTATGGTGGTTTGGCTACTCAATTTCTTTACTTTTCACCTTACTTCTAAATTTTAGTAATAGCAACGACTTCCAAACAAATCACAAATAGCACCAGATAGTTTCATCCTTATCACTTCTAACTTTCCTTTAATCAAATCGGAGTATAAGTAGTTTATCCTGTCATTACTACACTATAGGAAAGCTGTACTTTCAAGACAGCTTCGTGCTTCTACTATATACATCAATACCGATAACGGATAAAACAATAGACCTAATAAATAACAAACTTTATTAAGATAAACTCTAACTCATGAATATGATACTATATTAAGAAGTGGACTATAAATCTAACCTCACAAAACTGACTTGTAAGGTGAGGTTTGACCTCACATATACACGTAAACTGTTAGCAAAATGACACTCACTTAGAATTATCTGAATTTTCTTCTGTGTGCATTCGTATCACGTGAACATCACATTTTAAAGGACAAACATTTGGCCTTTCATCTCCAAGCCATAGTGTTTCCAATTATAACAAAAAAACACAACACTGTAATAACCATAAATATAAAAAATAACATACTAACTTCCTGACTCTTGCTCTCCTAATATATTAAACATTACCACTCACAATAACTATCTAATAATTCATAAATTTTAGTTTATTCTAACACAAATTGGCCTTATCTCTAGTCGATGTAGGACTTCCAACATTGAGTGAGATAGACCCTTCAGTTTTATTTGAATGGGTTGCAGGGATATTGAATGGATTTTCAAGAGTTTTTCAAGAACCTTAAGACGTACCCCCATTTATAATACATGATCACACACCATTGTATTGAAAGAAGAGGCTGAAATTCCAAACATTTGACCCTAAAGGTATCCCCACTGCCATATCAAAATATAGAGTTAGTGATAATGTTGAGATCTGGTGTTATTAAGTTTGAGTTCCTACTCAAGCCCATTATTTTGGTTAAGAAAATAGATGAAAGTTGGCGGTTTGGTGTTGATTACATGTCATTGAATAAAATAACTATACCGGATAAATTCCCTACATCGGTAATTGATGAGTTGTCGGATGACTTGGGGGTGCTGCTTTATTTTCTTAGATATGAAATTTGTGTACCACCAAATTAGGATGAAGGAAAATGACACTCCTAGAACTGCACATCCTCTCAGTTGCTCAAGAAGGACAGTATTTCTTTGCAGCAACAAGCTCAAGTTGCATTTGATTCACTCAGGAAAAGAATGGCAGAGTTACCCATCTTAATAGTTCTATACTTTTTAAACATTAATTGATGACACAAATGCTACTAATAGAGATTTGGGTGCAGTTGTATTCAGAATCCAAGTATGAGTCTAAGTCTCATATTAGATAAAAATAAAAAAATTGAACACTATATAAGAAAGAAGATCCATAAACCTATTGCCTTATTAGGTGGTGAAGATATTGAGTCCAGTCACATACCAGATTCTATTGTAAACCAGAATTATAAATAGGGTTGATTGTTCTGTGAGAAAGATATATGAAGAAGTGTGAGTTTTTGTGTATCCTATACAATCTCTTAAGAGTTGTGAGTGAGTGATCCGGAAATAAGATCCGTGAGTGGAAGAACTGTGCAAATAGTGCAGGGCTGAAGCGTGGCTAGTGCTTAAAAGAGAAATGAGTCGGTGAGGGGAATAAAAGAATAGAAAAGTTTCTTACAACCAGTTAAAACTAACCCCGGATAGCAAATCCATCCAGTCTTTCATTTATCCCTCTTGAAGAAAGCATTAGTTCCTTCAATTGCTCCAAAACTACTGCCTAGTATGTTAGCAGTAGACCTGGAGCTACAAGTTCAACCAGCACCAGTGGTGGCAGCCAGAAACAGTGCCTCTGGAACAGCAGAAGCATTGATTCATTGGCAAGATCTTCCAAACTTTGAAGCCACGTGGGAATCAGAAGATGTAATTAAAGCGCAGTTTCCACATTTTCACCTTGAGAACAAGGTGAAACTGTTGGGGTGTTCGCTGTAGGCCTCCCATTAAGTGGACCTATACTAGGAGGATGCCCAATAATACAATTGTGCCGGAATCTATGTAATTAATAGAGAGATAGAAGGAGAGTGGGGACAATTGGATCAATGGGGATATTGGTTGGGAGAGTCTCGGATGTCGAAATCCTATTGAAATTGTACTCTTCTTTCTTTCTTTGTACTTTTGACTCTTGTTCTTTCATCTCTATTTTGGAACGTTTCCCTGGAGAACATCATCAGTAGTATTGGATATTTTTACAGCAACCTTTGCTTAGAACAAAACCAGTCTATAAGCTTCATGCATCATAGAAATCCCGCATAATTTTCTGAGCTCACATTATACTTTTCTCAAGTACTATATAATATTATGGCTTAAATAAATCATTCACAAACCTTTTCACACTTCCCCAAATTCTCCTTATCACCGGTGTATCCCTATATAGTCATAACCAAATTGAATGAAAATTAGAAACGCAAGAAAATTATAATGAAAGGTAGCAACTCATTATAAGAGAAATTTCTAGAAATGAAAACCTTTAATTGTTAATAAAGAGGCAAGAATCACGTATAAATTTGTTAAGCTTCACCTTTAAAAGCTCTATCTCCTCTTTGGTTGGACAAAATTTAATGAGATTTTCCACCTGATCAACATCTAACACTGAATCATCCATAGCCAGTACTGCAGCCTGGATATNTCCATGTCTCAACAATAGAGGAATGTGCCACAATGTGGTGCCACAGACTTAAAAATGAAAAGATAAAATACAGGGTTTGCATCCATAACCCAAAGAATGTCACAAACCTCCGAGTAGGGGTGAATATTTTTTAGCAGTGTTCTGCAATTATTTAGTTTCATAAATTCGCATTCCATTAATTCTTTCCTTAAAATAAACCTGCTTCTCTTGTTATGGTGGTTTGGCTACTCAATTTCTTTACTTTTCACCTTACTTCTAAATTTTAGTAATAGCAACGACTTCCAAACAAATCACAAATAGCACCAGATAGTTTCATCCTTATCACTTCTAACTTTCCTATAATCAAATCGGAGTATAAGTAGTTTATCCTGTCATTACTACACTATAGGAAAGCTGTACTTTCAAGACAGCTTCGTGCTTCTACTATATACATCAATACGTGGTCCGATAACGGGTAAAACAATAGACCTAATAAATAACAAACTTTATTAGGATAAACTCTAACTCATGAATATGATACTATATTAAGTGGACTATAAATCTAACTCAACCTCACAAAACTGACTTGTAAGGTGAGATTTGCACTCACATATACAAGTAAACTGTTAGCAAAATGACACTCACTTAGAATTATCTGAATTTTCTTCTGTGTGCATTCATATCACGTGAACATCACATTTTAAAGGACAAACATTTGGCCTTTCATCTCCAAGCCATAGTGTTTCCAATTATAACAAAAAAACACAACACTGTAATAACCATAAATATAAAAAATAACATACTAACTTCCTGACTCTTGCTCTCCTAATATATTAAACATTACCACTCACAATAACTATCTAATAATTCATAAATTTTAGTTTATTCTAACACAAATTGGCCTTATCTCTAGTCGATGTAGGACTTCCAACATTGAGTGAGATAGACCCTTCAGTTTTATTTGAATGGGTTGCAGGGATATTGAATGGATTTTCAAGAGTTTTTCAAGAACCTTAAGACGTACCCCCATTTATAATACATGATCACACACCATTGTATTGAAAGAAGAGGCTGAAATTCCAAACATTTGACCCTAAAGGTATCCCCACTGCCATATCAAAATATAGAGTTAGTGATAATGTTGAGATCTGGTGTTATTAAGTTTGAGTTCCTACTCAAGCCCATTATTTTGGTTAAGAAAATAGATGAAAGTTGGCGGTTTGGTGTTGATTACATGTCATTGAATAAAATAACTATACCGGATAAATTCCCTACATCGGTAATTGATGAGTTGTCGGATGACTTGGGGGTGCTGCTTTATTTTCTTAGATATGAAATTTGTGTACCACCAAATTAGGATGAAGGAAAATGACACTCCTAGAACTGCACATCCTCTCAGTTGCTCAAGAAGGACAGTATTTCTTTGCAGCAACAAGCTCAAGTTGCATTTGATTCACTCAGGAAAAGAATGGCAGAGTTACCCATCTTAATAGTTCTAAACTTTTTAAACATTAATTGATGACACAAATGCTACTAATAGAGATTTGGGTGCAGTTATATTCAGAATCCAAGTATGAGTCTAAGTCACATATTAGATAAAAATAAAAAAATTGAACACTATATAAGAAAGAAGATCCATAAACCTATTGCCTTATTAGGTGGTGAAGATATTGAGTCCAGTCACATACCAGATTCTATTGTAAACCAGAATTATAAATAGGGTTGATTGTTCTGTGAGAAAGATATATGAAGAAGTGTGAGTTTTTGTGTATCCTATACAATCTCTTAAGAGTTGTGAGTGAGTGATCCGGAAATAAGATCCGTGAGTGGAAGAACTGTGCAAATAGTGCAGGGCTGAAGCGTGGCTAGTGCTTAAAAGAGAAATGAGTCGGTGAGGGGAATAAAAGAATAGAAAAGTTTCTTACAACCAGTTAAAACTAACCCCGGATAGCAAATCCATCCAGTCTTTCATTTATCCCTCTTGAAGAAAGCATTAGTTCCTTCAATTGCTCCAAAACTACTGCCTAGTATGTTAGCAGTAGACCTGGAGCTACAAGTTCAACCAGCACCAGTGGTGGCAGCCAGAAACAGTGCCTCTGGAACAGCAGAAGCATTGATTCATTGGCAAGATCTTCCAAACTTTGAAGCCACGTGGGAATCAGAAGATGTAATTAAAGCGCAGTTTCCACATTTTCACCTTGAGAACAAGGTGAAACTGTTGGGGTGTTCGCTGTAGGCCTCCCATTAAGTGGACCTATACTAGGAGGATGCCCAATAATACAATTGTGCCGGAATCTATGTAATTAATAGAGAGATAGAAGGAGAGTGGGGACAATTGGATCAATGGGGATATTGGTTGGGAGAGTCTCGGATGTCGAAATCCTATTGAAATTGTACTCTTCTTTCTTTCTTTGTACTTTTGACTCTTGTTCTTTCATCTCTATTTTGGAACGTTTCCCTGGAGAACATCATCAGTAGTATTGGATATTTTTACAGCAACCTTTGCTTAAAACAAAACCAGTCTATAAGCTTCATGCAACATAGAAATCCCGCATAATTTTCTGAGCTCACATTATACTTTTCTCAAGTACTATATAATATTATGGCTTAAATAAATCATTCACAAACCTTTTCACACTTCCCCAAATTCTCCTTATCACCGGTGTATCCCTATATAGTCATAACCAAATTGAATGAAAATTAGAAACGCAAGAAAATTATAATGAAAGGTAGCAACTCATTATAAGAGAAATTTCTAGAAATGAAAACCTTTAATTGTTAATAAAGAGGCAAGAATCACGTATAAATTTGTTAAGCTTCACCTTTAAAAGCTCTATCTCCTCTTTGGTTGGACAAAATTTAATGAGATTTTCCACCTGATCAACATCTAACACTGAATCATCCATAGCCAGTACTGCAGCCTGGATATGAATTTCGTCATGCAAAACCGTAAATTGAATAAGTTACAGTCAAGAGATTTAGCTTGATACTTTTGCAGATATATAATAAGGCAAGAAACTGTTTCCAAGAACATCTATTATCAAAAGCAGATATACAGTACAAGATTCTACTCTCTACAAGACTTGACTTACACTTTTTTTGGCACTTTATTGTGCAACCTTCTGTACCACAAGACATGGCCAGTCTTTTGGATAGATATAGTAACACTTTCTTTTGAGCTTGAGAGACATACTTTTTAATCATCAATAAAGCATTTATCAATTTCATGCACAAAGCTGCCACATGTCTTGCTATACTTGCATTCATAAAATTACATTCTATGTTTCATGGAAAAAGAATACCATTGTTACTATGATATGCTTTAATGTGAAATCTTAGCTTGCATGATTATAGTTTTAAAATGCTCGCATGAATTAAGAAATTTCGAAGTATCAACTTACCATCATATCAGGAAGAGGCATCTTAACCTTTGTGAGCATAATTTCAGTATTATTGGCCCTCCTTAGGTCAATCTACAATCAATCAGAAAAAACTTATTGGTATGATACTAGGAAAATACTAAATGAACATTATATCAATAATTTTGAATAAATACTTTAACAGCCAAAGAAATGCACACTGCACTTGTGCAATATTTGAATTGGAATTTCCAGAAAATGGAAGAGACAGTAATGACAACATATCACAGTTATGTTGCCAAGATAGTCATTCATTCTTGACATAACAAAACGAATTACTGAAACGATTTCTTTGTGAACAAATTACTGAGCATACAAAACAATGGAACTAAATTCCAATTGTAATATAATGAATCCATGAACATCAGCAACCTTTGTTGTGAAGTACAAAGGCAAGACTACCTTAGCCAAGGTTTATTTCAAAAATCAAATTTCAAGAACATTCATATAGAAGCATACCAAGTGGATTTTGTCAGCTTTAGATCCAACAGATTTGCGCCGCCCGCCAGGTTTACCATCTGAATCAGCAGGTTTTGGAACATTTGCAGAAAAAAGCTTCTCTATCTCTGAAACGTCAAACTCTTGTGTTCTAAGAATTTAAAACCAATCATTAAAACATGAAGAGTTGAAAGCAGGCATTAGAGAATTGAAATGAATCAATAATAGGCAAGTTAAATTACATTTGAAGCTCTCCACGTCTTTGTAGTTCATCCCATAAACTTCCTTGCAATGCCCTTGTTACCTTACTCCAATGCAGAGGCTTTAAGGAGGATTTCCGAGTTCCCATGGCACCAGCCCCAGTAGGACGTCCAAGTCCCCGACCTTTCCCTCTTGTATCAGTTCCAATTGGTGAAGGAAAAGGAGCACCACCAAGAGGTACATGGGGAGAATGAGCAAGAGTAGCTCGCGTTCCAGTAGGAGGTTGGCCTCGACCACCTAAAGGTGGTGGAGGAGCTGTGCCTCCAGGCATTGTTGTTGGTGGTGGTCCACGATTTGGTGGAGGTGGAGGAGGTGGAGCTCTGGACAGTGAAGAAGATGACGGTGGAGGTGGTGCTCTACTGGATGGAGGGAGCGGTGGTGGAGGAGGTGAACCTCTGGATAAAGAAGGAGGAGGAGGTGGCGGTGGTGGAGCAGCACTTAAAGGAGGAGGAGGTGGTGGTGCTGGTGGAGCAGTACCTAAAGGAGGCGGAGGAAGTGGTGTAGATTTACTTAAAGGAGGTGAAGGATAATGTGGTGGTCGGGGTGCAGGAGGTGGAGCTTTAAACGTTGTTGGAGAGATTGAGGTAGAAGGAAGCGAAGGTTCATTTGTAGACTGCAAAGGAGGGGGAGGAGGAGGTGGTGGTGGTGGTGCTAGTGAAACTTTTGATGGAATTACACCATTTGCAATGGGAGGAGAAGGAGGTCCAACAGATTTCCAATGGGTATTTTGTCCAAAAATTGGAGGTGGAGGAGGAGGTGGAGGTGGATGAAGTTGTAACATTTGATCATAGCTCTGTTGTGGTGCTTGATTAGCTAACTGAAGAGATGTCTCTTTGACTGGACAGTTTGAGCCTATTTCAGGTACAGCGTCTGAAGAAATTGAGTTATCACCATCACAGCTTTTCAGGTCGTTTATCGTGTCCATAAAAGCAATTACTTCAGAGACATGAGAACTAGAAGTAGAGTTTCCTTTTGCATCAATGATTTCCTTGTTTTCAGAGGTAACATATGACAATGTTAGTGGTGAACTATTGTTCCTTGATGGTGGATGTGAGAAATTAATGGAATCTTGAAGAGAACCCTTACTAGAAGGAACCGATCTAGTTGTTACATTGGGTTTTGCATAATTTGCCTGAAAACCATGCGGTTCTTGCATGGGCTTTGAGTTTGAAGGAAGTTGTTTCTTTTCAGAAGAAATAAGTAATTTATCAGATTTTGGTCTGGAAATATCAAGCACCTGCAGCCCTAGTTCTGATTCTAAGTCTTGTTCCGTTTTGTTGTTATCTTCGCCATATTTGTTTTGCTTAACTGCTAATTTATCAAGAGCATTCAGAGTGACTTCCTTTGTCATAAAAGTTACTCCATAATCCACTCCAATATCTTTGACAGCATGAGTATCTAAAACCACCCCCTTGTCAAGCTTGTACCTCCCATCATCAACCTGTTGGTTAATCCCATCATCTAACACGGAATCCAGAAAAGTATGAGGATCTGAATACTCTTTCCAGATCTCTTTATGACTTCCATCATCCACTCCACTGTCATGAACCATTGGAAAATCGTAATCTCCCTTACCTTCCAGTACATCAATTACACTGCTGAAGATCTCTTCAGCTTCATAGAATTCCTCAGCCTCAGGTGAAGCACATTCTGTGTCACTCGCATCGACTGTGTTTAGATTAGGCATAACAGCATCAGCGTCCAAAAAAAGCACCTGATATACAGATACAACTGTGTTCAACTGCTATTGCTTCAGAAAACAACTGACAAGGAAAACAACAACTTACCTCAAATTTGAAGTCCTTGGGGAACTGATCCTTTGCATCCCACTGAATATCAATTTCATCGCGGCTCAGCGTCAATATATTTGACCGTACAAACGCAGTGTGAAACATGACTCTGAACATCACCTCTTCACGAACAAAATCATCACTTAAATGTATGCACTCAAGAACCACATCCCCTTGAACATGACAACGGATGTCAATTTTCACGAGCATACATTCTGCCTGTGGTTAAAACTTCTTAATAGGATATTCTCTCTAATAAACTTCTTAATAGGATATTCTCTCTAATAAACTCACAATCAATTATGAATAGCACGGATATTGTATCTAATTAACTCACTGAATAACGACTTAAAAATCTAAGTCACCTGCAAGTAGTGGCGAACATGATTTTGGCCCATTGAAGTGGAGGAAAGAAGCTTAGAACTTCGGTTGGAAGGTTTTGAAGGGTCTGGACCATAGACACGCACAACCGGTCTGCATCCTTTTCCTCTGTCAAACAGAGGAAGGACCCTGAGAATAATGCAATCTAAATATAAGGGTGTTTCTGATGGAGGCCATCGAGAACCCAAATGCCTCCTGGAAATGTACTGAAGATATCTCAAATGAGAAGGTTGTGGATTCAAAGGGGATAGAAGGTGGAGAAGTTCTTTGGGTGCTTGCTTGTACACCATTTCAAGAGTTTTGTGTTCCCCGTTGTACTGTTTCCTGTACAACAGAAGACCAGCTAGCATAAACGCAAGTACAGGCCAACCACCCCTTTCACAGTGCATTAAAAGCACGTTTTGTTGGCTCTCCAAGGACAACCAGCTCTCACTTGACCGAAGGAAGTGGTGAATCATCTCCAGAGGCAAAAGGGGACAACCCTCATATTGCCGAGGGTACTCCATAACTGTCATCTCGTACTGAGACATTATGTCTGAAATTCGACTGCGCCTATCCCCTTCTCTGAAATTGAACACCATGAAAGAAGCATCCGGATAGTGATCCTGTAGCTGAGCCACGACCCCCCCAACATAAACCTTGTACTCCTCTTCCTCCAACACATTCTTGGAGAAGCAACAATCAAAAACTGCATAAACAGTCAAGTATTACACAAAAATTCATTCTGACACTAAACAGAAACAACTGTTACTGCAAGACACAACAACAACTATAATCTCAGTAACAACAAGCAAGGTTCTAAACGAGGGGCTCCANCATAGAAATCCCGCATAATTTTCTGAGCTCACATTATACTTTTCTCAAGTACTATATAATATTATGGCTTAAATAAATCATTCACAAACCTTTTCACACTTCCCCAAATTCTCCTTATCACCGGTGTATCCCTATATAGTCATAACCAAATTGAATGAAAATTAGAAACGCAAGAAAATTATAATGAAAGGTAGCAACTCATTTTATAAGAGAAATTTCTAGAAATTAAAACCTTTAATTGTTAATAAAGAGGCAAGAATCACGTATAAATTTGTTAAGCTTCACCTTTAAAAGCTCTATCTCCTCTTTGGTTGGACAAAATTTAATGAGATTTTCCACCTGATCAACATCTAACACTGAATCATCCATAGCCAGTACTGCAGCCTGGATATGAATTTCGTCATGCAAAACCGTAAATTGAATAAGTTACAGTCAAGAGATTTAGCTTGATACTTTTGCAGATATATAATAAGGCAAGAAACTGTTTCCAAGAACATCTATTATCAAAAGCAGATATACAGTACAAGATTCTACTCTCTACAAGACTTGACTTACACTTTTTTTGGCACTTTATTGTGCAACCTTCTGTACCACAAGACATGGCCAGTCTTTTGGATAGATATAGTAACACTTTCTTTTGAGCTTGAGAGACATACTTTTTAATCATCAATAAAGCATTTATCAATTTCATGCACAAAGCTGCCACATGTCTTGCTATACTTGCATTCATAAAATTACATTCTATGTTTCATGGAAAAAGAATACCATTGTTACTATGATATGCTTTAATGTGAAATCTTAGCTTGCATGATTATAGTTTTAAAATGCTCGCATGAATTAAGAAATTTCGAAGTATCAACTTACCATCATATCAGGAAGAGGCATCTTAACCTTTGTGAGCATAATTTCAGTATTATTGGCCCTCCTTAGGTCAATCTACAATCAATCAGAAAAAACTTATTGGTATGATACTAGGAAAATACTAAATGAACATTATATCAATAATTTTGAATAAATACTTTAACAGCCAAAGAAATGCACACTGCACTTGTGCAATATTTGAATTGGAATTTCCAGAAAATGGAAGAGACAGTAATGACAACATATCACAGTTATGTTGCCAAGATAGTCATTCATTCTTGACATAACAAAACGAATTACTGAAACGATTTCTTTGTGAACAAATTACTGAGCATACAAAACAATGGAACTAAATTCCAATTGTAATATAATGAATCCATGAACATCAGCAACCTTTGTTGTGAAGTACAAAGGCAAGACTACCTTAGCCAAGGTTTATTTCAAAAATCAAATTTCAAGAACATTCATATAGAAGAATACCAAGTGGATTTTGTCAGCTTTAGATCCAACAGATTTGCGCCGCCCGCCAGGTTTACCATCTGAATCAGCAGGTTTTGGAACATTTGCAGAAAAAAGCTTCTCTATCTCTGAAACGTCAAACTCTTGTGTTCTAAGAATTTAAAACCAATCATTAAAACATGAAGAGTTGAAAGCAGGCATTAGAGAATTGAAATGAATCAATAATAGGCAAGTTAAATTACATTTGAAGCTCTCCACGTCTTTGTAGTTCATCCCATAAACTTCCTTGCAATGCCCTTGTTACCTTACTCCAATGCAGAGGCTTTAAGGAGGATTTCCGAGTTCCCATGGCACCAGCCCCAGTAGGACGTCCAAGTCCCCGACCTTTCCCTCTTGTATCAGTTCCAATTGGTGAAGGAAAAGGAGCACCACCAAGAGGTACATGGGGAGAATGAGCAAGAGTAGCTCGCGTTCCAGTAGGAGGTTGGCCTCGACCACCTAAAGGTGGTGGAGGAGCTGTGCCTCCAGGCATTGTTGTTGGTGGTGGTCCACGATTTGGTGGAGGTGGAGGAGGTGGAGCTCTGGACAGTGAAGAAGATGACGGTGGAGGTGGTGCTCTACTGGATGGAGGGAGCGGTGGTGGAGGAGGTGAACCTCTGGATAAAGAAGGAGGAGGAGGTGGCGGTGGTGGAGCAGCACTTAAAGGAGGAGGAGGTGGTGGTGCTGGTGGAGCAGTACCTAAAGGAGGCGGAGGAAGTGGTGTAGATTTACTTAAAGGAGGTGAAGGATAATGTGGTGATCGGGGTGCAGGAGGTGGAGCTTTAAACGTTGTTGGAGAGATTGAGGTAGAAGGAAGCGAAGGTTCATTTGTAGACTGCAAAGGAGGGGGAGGAGGAGGTGGTGGTGGTGGTGCTAGTGAAACTTTTGATGGAATTACACCATTTGCAATGGGAGGAGAAGGAGGTCCAACAGATTTCCAATGGGTATTTTGTCCAAAAATTGGAGGTGGAGGAGGAGGTGGAGGTGGATGAAGTTGTAACATTTGATCATAGCTCTGTTGTGGTGCTTGATTAGCTAACTGAAGAGATGTCTCTTTGACTGGACAGTTTGAGCCTATTTCAGGTACAGCGTCTGAAGAAATTGAGTTATCACCATCACAGCTTTTCAGGTCGTTTATCGTGTCCATAAAAGCAATTACTTCAGAGACATGAGAACTAGAAGTAGAGTTTCCTTTTGCATCAATGATTTCCTTGTTTTCAGAGGTAACATATGACAATGTTAGTGGTGAACTATTGTTCCTTGAAGGTGGATGTGAGAAATTAATGGAATCTTGAAGAGAACCCTTACTAGAAGGAACCGATCTAGTTGTTACATTGGGTTTTGCATAATTTGCCTGAAAACCATGCGGTTCTTGCATGGGCTTTGAGTTTGAAGGAAGTTGTTTCTTTTCAGAAGAAATAAGTAATTTATCAGATTTTGGTCTGGAAATATCAAGCACCTGCAGCCCTAGTTCTGATTCTAAGTCTTGTTCCATTTTGTTGTTATCTTCGCCATATTTGTTTTGCTTAACTGCTAATTTATCAAGAGCATTCAGAGTGACTTCCATTGTCATAAAAGTTACTCCATAATCCACTCCAATATCTTTGACAGCATGAGTATCTAAAACCACCCCCTTGTCAAGCTTGTACCTCCCATCATCAACCTGTTGGTTAATCCCATCATCTAACACGGAATCCAGAAAAGTATGAGGATCTGAATACTCTTTCCAGATCTCTTTATGACTTCCATCATCCACTCCACTGTCATGAACCATTGGAAAATCGTAATCTCCCTTACCTTCCAGTACATCAATTACACTGCTGAAGATCTCTTCAGCTTCATAGAATTCCTCAGCCTCAGGTGAAGCACATTCTGTGTCACTCGCATCGACTGTGTTTAGATTAGGCATAACAGCATCAGCGTCCAAAAAAAGCACCTGATATACAGATACAACTGTGTTCAACTGCTATTGCTTCAGAAAACAACTGACAAGGAAAACAACAACTTACCTCAAATTTGAAGTCCTTGGGGAACTGATCCTTTGCATCCCACTGAATATCAATTTCATCGCGGCTCAGCGTCAATATATTTGACCGTACAAACGCAGTGTGAAACATGACTCTGAACATCACCTCTTCACGAACAAAATCATCACTTAAATGTATGCACTCAAGAACCACATCCCCTTGAACATGACAACGGATGTCAATTTTCACGAGCATACATTCTGCCTGTGGTTAAAACTTCTTAATAGGATATTCTCTCTAATAAACTTCTTAATAGGATATTCTCTCTAATAAACTCACAATCAATTATGAATAGCACGGATATTGTATCTAATTAACTCACTGAATAACGACTTAAAAATCTAAGTCACCTGCAAGTAGTGGCGAACATGATTTTGGCCCATTGAAGTGGAGGAAAGAAGCTTAGAACTTCGGTTGGAAGGTTTTGAAGGGTCTGGACCATAGACACGCACAACCGGTCTGCATCCTTTTCCTCTGTCAAACAGAGGAAGGACCCTGAGAATAATGCAATCTAAATATAAGGGTGTTTCTGATGGAGGCCATCGAGAACCCAAATGCCTCCTGGAAATGTACTGAAGATATCTCAAATGAGAAGGTTGTGGATTCAAAGGGGATAGAAGGTGGAGAAGTTCTTTGGGTGCTTGCTTGTACACCATTTCAAGAGTTTTGTGTTCCCCGTTGTACTGTTTCCTGTACAACAGAAGACCAGCTAGCATAAACGCAAGTACAGGCCAACCACCCCTTTCACAGTGCATTAAAAGCACGTTTTGTTGGCTCTCCAAGGACAACCAGCTCTCACTTGACCGAAGGAAGTGGTGAATCATCTCCAGAGGCAAAAGGGGACAACCCTCATATTGCCGAGGGTACTCCATAACTGTCATCTCGTACTGAGACATTATGTCTGAAATTCGACTGCGCCTATCCCCTTCTCTGAAATTGAACACCATGAAAGAAGCATCCGGATAGTGATCCTGTAGCTGAGCCACGACCCCCCCAACATAAACCTTGTACTCCTCTTCCTCCAACACATTCTTGGAGAAGCAACAATCAAAAACTGCATAAACAGTCAAGTATTACACAAAAATTCATTCTGACACTAAACAGAAACAACTGTTACTGCAAGACACAACAACAACTATAATCTCAGTAACAACAAGCAAGGTTCTAAACGAGGGGCTCCAAACACGATTCAGGATACAACTTCAAGATTTAGTAATTACAATCACATTGCAACTCCAGTGGTGACAACATTTGTGTGTAATTTTTCACAATACGAAGAATTCTGCCAAAACTGTGACTGCAACTACATCATAAAACCTTGAGGACGAGTACAAAAGTCTCACTCAAAACACATCTTCCACACAAAATCAACATTCCTTTCTGGAGTTTCTACTTAAAAATCCTCTGCTGACGAATCGCTACAGAGACTACTATTTTATTCAAGTCACTCCAAATCCAACCCTCTCGTTCCACATTTTTGTTACATCTTGAATAACCCTTACCCCAAACACCCTCCCAAACCTGAAAAACATGACCAACAGGAATAGACCAAACCCAATGGCACAGAAAACCCAGAAACAGAAACAGAGTACACATTGTCACTGCATTACCATAAACCCACTTGAAAAAAAATTCAGAAACCGAGGTCAAAACTCAGCCATCAGTCACAAGAACTATGCTTCAATTCACAAGAACAATAATTACAAATGTAAAGTAGACATGGTTAAAGAAAAAGGTGTAAGTAAGTAGGTAAAGTAAGAAAAAAGGAAGTGAATGTGAGAGAGAGAGAGAGAGAGAGAGAGAGAAAGAGAGACACCATAGAGTCTGTCGGAGATCTCGAGGAGGTGATCGGGTGGTTTCCGGTAAAAGAACCTTCGGAAAAGAGCCATGGGAATGGGATGTACTTCTGAGTATGAAAAATGTGTTACTTTCGACTTGGTTGGGTTGGAACTGGGCCATGCATGCGGCTTTGCTTTTGGTTTCGGTAAGTTATAGTTAAATTAAAGGAAGGATTTTTTTTATAGTAAGTAAACTCATCCATCATCATCATCATCAACACCAACACCATTACAATATCATTCATCAACGTCAAATCATTTCTTTGAGTCTTTCTCACGAAAACCATCTTCATCCATTTCCCGCATATATGTATATATAGGTATAGATATCCTACGATAATTCTACAGCATCATGCGTTCGTAGTTCCTGGCAAGGTCTTCTCTTTATGTGACAAGGTGATATAATCCGTAAAGCTAAAAAGCTTCTCTTTTTCTTTTTTTTATGAAATAATATTTACGTACTTTTTCTTTGCATGAAATATTTGGATAAAGTTGCCCTTTTGTTTAGAAATAAGAACTATTTGATACAGCAGTGAAGAATTTTTCGTTATCAAAGTACTGTAATGTTTTCACAAAAGTAGTGAAAAAAAATTGGAAATAAAGAAATTCTCTTTACAAAAACTATTTCGAGATATAGGAATTGTGTTCCAAAACTTTTACAGGTTATTTTAAAAAAATTATACTGCTAAACAATTGTCGTAAATTACATCTTCAACCACATGGAAGAATTTCCTTTGTGTTTACTTATGAAGAAAATTATAACAGTTTATAAGCAATTTGTGACAGTTTTCTAGCAATTTAAAAAAAAATAATAATAATTGTGTAATCATGCTTTGCATTTTCGTTTTACATTTCTGAATTTTCTAAAAGCTAGATGACTTACCATGTTCGTAATTCCTTTAAATTTATACATTTGTTAACAAATAAAAAAAATTGTATTTCAATTAAAGAGCCGTAAATGTAAGTACTCTCTTTCTTAAAAGTCATAACTTTAACAAACTACTACTACTTTTCAAGGAAATGATAAAGTTTGAATTTAATGAAAATTTAACGGTATCAAATTTTCTTAAAATATTCAATGCAATTAAACCTCAAACAAATTCAAAAATAACTCAATAATTTTTCTTAAAATATTCAATGTAATTTGAGATGTACTTCTTCATATCATTGTTATCTACAATCAAGGTTGATTGTGTCTCTGTTACCATGGCCACGAAAAGGACTTGGTGAAGTTTTAGGACTTTTGTTCACTTGAATGAATTTGAGGGAGAGTGATTGAGGGGATTTGAAGATAAATTTTTTTGTTGTTTATTTGAGTAGATTTGGAAATAAGTGAGAGTGAATTTGGAAGTAAATTTTGTGAGAATTAGTGTAGGATTTGATTGATATGAAAAATTAAAAAAATTTACTTCCAAATTAACTCTCACTTACCTCCAAATCCACTCAAACAAACAACAAAAATTTTTATCTTCAAATCCCTTGAATCACTCTCTCCCAAATTCATTCAAGTGAACAAAGTCTTAGAGTTGGGATTACTCTAAGGATGACAAAAAGTGGGTGATCTTTTTGGATGTATGCTATAATTGATATTGAGTTAGAAAGGAGAGTACATTTGAGATGATTGTTCTTTATATGTTTTGCTTGTAAGAACTCTATCAATGTAGTGGAATCATTCGTCTAAGGTTGAGTAAAAGAAAACTAAACGTAAGTAGTGAGCCGAACCAGTATAAACAACTGTGTGAATCTCTCTATCCCTACACTTTTATATTGTTCATCTTGTTGATTGATTGCATTCAAAGAAAACTTTAAATATTTAAAAAAGCTTTTTAAAGAACAATCTTTTAAAGGGTAAAACCAATTCACCTCTCTTGGTTAAGAATATTGGCTTAACTTTTTCTATATTTTAGATTGTGAATTTTCTATTTAAGACATTGTTAATAAATATCTTAATTTATTAGTTTTATATATGTTACTAAAATGAGATGTTACAAACCAAACAAAATTGTAAGAAAAAAAATCATTTCATATATAATTTCTTAAATATACAACAATTTCAATAATTATTTATATAATAATTTTATAATAATAAAAGTACAATATGATATTTTATATATATATATATATATATATATATATATATATATATATTAGTAAATAGTAACGAGAGTAATTATTGAAATTAATTACAAAGATTATTGTTAAAAAATTATCTAGTGTAACTTGGTTGTGAGTGATAGACATTATTTTAACTAAAATAAAATTAATAACTATTTAGCATTTTCTTAATTAAGTTCTAGAATAATTCATTTAAAAACAATTCTATGTGTACGTACATGTAAGTATCAACTTGAAAACACAATTCATTTAAAAGATATTAAATGATATAACATTTAATAAAAAATTATACTAACATAAATTATACTAACATAAATTCATATATAATGTGTAACTTTGACTTGTAGCTGATAAGAAGTATAATTGTGTGAAAGTAGCAAATTAAATGAACTTGGTTAATCTTATAAATGGAGGAATGCGACTCTTTTCTCCACAAATACAAATCAACTTCAGCTTTCTATCATTTCCCTTTTGTCCAACAATGTAAAACAAAACAAATTTCAAACTTTTCCTTTTCAAATTGTTAACAATTTACAACTCATTATCTTTAGAACATGAAAGATAAGGTTGCAAAAAGACACATCCATTGTACCAAACCACAAACTCTTCACACTCTACAATACAAGAATTAATGTTTGAAGAACATCTTAATTTTACCCATATAAATAGTTAACTAAAACTATACACCTTCAAAACTTTGACGGATTAAATTTCATTCAATTGTCAACTAATTTATTTAAAAACTTTTTATAAATGGATATGCTTTCTTTAACAACTAATCTAACATTTGTTCACTTTATGAAAGTTGTGGCCAAATGACTTTTTAAATATCATTAATCATTCTATAAAGTAACTTCAACGACATATTAAAAAGTAAGTTTCTATTTTTTTACCATTCAATAGATCGATGCATAAAATTTTAAAAAATGTTTACTTTATGGATTTAATTATATTTATAAAATAATAATAATAATAATAATAATTTTGGAATCGTTATTACTGAAAATGTTATTCACATAAAAAAGTTTTATAAATAAGTCCAGTTCTTTAAAATACTTCTAAATTTATGGTCATGATAACGTAGGTTCTCACCCTTTTACTTCTAAAATACTTCTATATGTACCTTTTTTTTATAAATTTTGAAAAATACATTCTCACCAACAAATTCTAAACTATGAAAAAGGAAAATACACTCTTAAACAAACTCTTCTATATTTTTTATATTTCATTTTGACCTTTTACTTATCTGATTGTAGTTTCCTTTATTGGTCTTAAATCTCATCATTTAAGTTTAGTTATGCCTCCTCACATTTTTTTACCTTGATGGCATTGTTATTGCTAAAATTGATCATGTTCTATCTTTCTCTCATACTTGAATGTTTCACTAATTCTCTTTTACCATTGAAAAAAATGTCTTAAAGTGAAGTTAATTCTACAATCCTATATATAGGAACTCTAAGAACCTATAATAATTTTTTAATTGCTTTTCCGGTTGTGGTCCCTTGTACACTATCATGATGATGGTCACATACCCCATCTTAGAATCCTCATCTACAAAGAAAACACAATCATTCATAATTTTTGCTACTACCCAATTGTCTTTGTACTCGACATTTGAACAATTTCATGCAAATCCGAAAACTGCATACTTGTCCAAAATCAATGTCCTCTTCCATTGACATTGCCTCATTAACAACCCCATTTTTATTGGAAATGATGAAGTTGCAACTCATTGTAGGATGATCTGTTTGGATCACCAAGAATCCAAGACAACCCTAAAACAAAGGCATGCTGTGTTAGGAAGAACTAAAATTTCAACAACACATGCACATGTAGTAGTACTAAGGATTCTACATTATACACATTTTAAGAATTTTATGGAAATTAAGATTGTTCACCTTTTAACATAAACTAAATATAATTTTATTTTAAGTTTACTACTATATATTTTCTCGTAAAATTAATAGAGATTTTTTCTTCTCTGAGTTGTGAACAATTTCCTTTTTAAAATTGCCACCATCAAAATAATTGTACATGATCTAGTGGGTTAAGAAAAAATCTTGGGGACAATAAATAAGAAAAGAACTTTATGTTCCTCTCTCTTTTTTACCTTTAAAAGGAGATCAAAGCAGCTTTTTTCTTTTTTTTAAGTATAAAAAATAGGTAAAATCTATTATCGATCCGATTTAAATATTCAATTAGGTTCCAAGCATGTGGCTTGCAGTCTAGTTTATCTTCAAAGCATGTGACTAGGGTTGAAAACACTTTATAGCAATCACACATCAAGTCAAATTATAATAAAAAAAAAACAGTTGCTTTACATAGGTTAACAGGTCATATGAAGTTAATTTCAATCTCATTAAGCTTAAAAAAAAACTCAAATTAATTGATTATATTGATAGATCTTTCAAAGAGTTAAATGGACTATAACTTGTCTAAACTTTTCTTTTTAATTTTTTGAAGTACAAATTTATATATATATATATATATATATATATATATATATAATTATATTTTGCTCCATTAAACTTTATTTTAAACTTATTCTAAAAGTATTTCAAATTTTTAGTTTCTTAAAAATTTTCAATCAAACTCGGCAATTGATTCCTTGCTTATGGTGTATGACTTAGTCAGTAGTTTCATACTTTTTAATGTGTTCAATTATTACGTAGAAAATAATAGTAGTTGAAAAAACAAAATTATTCATATTTTTCAAGTTGACTTAGGTAATAAAAAAATTATCTTTTTATATAATTTCTTTTTTATCTTCAAAATATACTGATTTTGATATTTTAAAAAAAGTTAAAAAAAATTTAATAAAAAATCAATGTAATTTAAAGGAATATTCTCGTGAACATGATCAATATGTATTTATTGTTAGGTTCAATTCCAAGTTCCATCAACTTTGGAAGCATCAACAATGGGGCGCATTTATCTTTCAGTGTAATGTATTTTTGTTATTTGTTTATTTGATTATTTATGGTTTAATTGGTTGTGGGTACAAGACTAACTTATAATGAAGAATTGGAGATTGATGAGAGATTTAAGTCCAATAAGAAGGCGACGAATGGGCCTTATCAAACCAATTTTTTCTAACTTTTCTCCTTGGTTTTTGGACATAATCTAATTGTGTTTTTCTATTAGTAACATTGGATCCCTCTATCCACTATTTTCCTCACAAATGGTACATCATACTAATACAATTCTCTCATATCTAATGGGAATAATACACAATATTAAGTTTTACGTAAGTATATTTAGTTTTGGCTTAATACTTTGTTTTTGGTACGAGTATTTGTAAAAATTGTGTAATATCTTTTCTAACTTTTTTTACCAATATTTATTAAAAGGTTTAATTGCTTCTTTTGTCCCCAGTTTGGTTGAATTGTGTCAAATTCATCCTCATTTTTAAAAAAGTTTCATTTTCGTCCTCACGTGGTGTAAAAGTGTCAATTGAATCCAAACATTGAAAAAAT
>NW_025912530.1:0-15550 GCF_018835915.1 Vigna umbellata
TTATGACGACCTAAGAGTTGTGGATTTATCCTAGGAACTCATATTATGAATCATAATGACAATAATTCTCTGTGTGAACAAAGAAATGAAACGCACACAACCCAACTGTGAAACCTCTAATATGCCTAGCCTGGCAAGAGCTTTGGAGGCTATCGCATCTACTCTTCAACAACAGGGCGCTGCTTTAGTGCAACAGCACGAAACGACTCTGCAACAATTAGAAGCGGCTAGGCTGAGTTCTGAAGCCAGTCAAAGAGAACATGAGGAAGCCTTAAGGCAACTATCTGAGAATGACATGTTTGTAGAAGCTCAAAGGATTCGAGAATGGACCTTAGAAAACTTTCTACAACACCGTCCACCTACCTTTAATGGGAGGACAAGTCCGGATGAGGCTGATCTATGAATAAGAAATATGGAAAAGATTTTTTATGCGAAAAATTGTTCATCGAAAACTAGGTTAACATACTCCGAGTATCATCTGTTTGGAGAAGCAATACACTGTTACACTAACATGAAGCTAATATTACATGAAGGTGGTGAGATAATTAAATTGTGTTTCGCTTATACGTAAAATTTTTAAAAAGTTGTTGATTTTGATAATTTTGGGATAAAATTGCATTAAATGGTGAAAAAAGTGAGTTTGTAATACATACAAAGGTTTTGATGGATAATGATGAAAAGGGTATATAATGTTTGGAATAGAATTGGCATATAAAGAGTTAATTTTGACAAGAGCCATGGAAATTGGCAATGGTACAGGATTCTTCTGGTTTTTTGCCCATTCTCTCAAATCAAATTATTACCTCCTTCAATCATTGACTTCCATATATCTATTATTCTCAAATCAATATATATGCTCTTTTAATATACAACCCTTATTACAACACCATCAACTTATTCTATAAATATTTCTTTTACCATCATTACAAGAAAAAGAATTCAAAACTAAGAATAAAGAGCAACCTCTTATACCATTCTTGGAATATTTTCATTATTATTATTATTATTATATGAGAAGAGTTCAAAAACTATTTCAATAATGTAGGCTAATCCTTTACTCATTAATTATCCTAAATTAGGCCAATCCATTCATTTACGTAGTTCGAGTTAATTTACAAAACTTTTAGTTTATTAAAAAATATATTATATTAAGTTAACTCACTTTTTTAACTATTATGGTGAATGTAATAATTTTTTAATTACGAATTTTCGGTAATGTGCCTTAACGCTTTTTCTTCTTGTAAGATATATAACCATTTTTTAACTATTATTTGATACGTTTAGGACTGAAACCTCAATGAAAAAAAAAAGTTATAAAAAACAGAAAAAACTGATAAGCAAAATTGCAAATGGTATTTTTCCAAATAGTTCAAGGTAAAAGATGATCATTACTTACATTTATATGCTATAATATAAGAATTAAACTTTTCCTAATTCACTAGAGGTTAATCATTTAACAAAATAGTTTAAGTTGAACTCATGATTGTTCCTACTTCAATGTTTTAACAAAATAGTATGGAATTTGGGTTTTCTCCCCAGACAAAAAATATCATGATAACAATATAGACTACACATAACTGGTCAAAATCTTTTTTATTTTTCCGGTGCAACATATTCTCATGTACATATCAATGAAAATTGATGATGGTTTTCTAGCTCGGGTTTATTTACTGCATCATAGTTATTACATAAATAAACGAGGAACTAGAAATGTCAATTTTACATAAATCAGATAGCTGCAGATTAAGTTTTGAGGTGTCTAAGAACTCTTGTCAGCAGCTTTTACCAAGGAGGTGAAGTTCAACCTGAAAATAATCAGTCAACATGAACAGAGAGAATTAAACACTTGAACAAAAATAAGTTTAAAGTAAAAGTAGGAATATGATTAATAATGGAATATACCTGATAAGAGGCTTCTTCAGCGGTGCAGGTGCAGGAGGCACAGTTAACAATGGTGCTGTTAGCTCAGCAGACTTTTGCAAAAAGGAAGAGATAAAAAGAATAGTCAGAACCAAATGCTACTGCATGGTAAAATAACTTTGATATTTTCATAAACATGCTATGCCACTGTAATGACTCATCTAAATTCATAAAAGAACCTATCAGATTCATGTGACATGTATCATATAACCTACATGGACTCCAGATAACCTCATCAAACATTTGTGTATATACTCGTACTACATAACATTGAACAAAAAATGAAAGCAAAGTCGCTCTACAACAGTCATATAAAAGTACAACAACCAACGGCAGGAACTAGACATAGTGCATGCAGCTGTACTACAGAAGGCGGAATATGAAAAAAAGTCTAAAAAATTGCAGCTACTATGCACATTGGACTGAGTTTTGAGCAACTTCAGTACAGGAAATGGAAAGCAAATTAGGGAAGACTGGCATTTACTATTTACAAATGCTGCATGTTCAAATGAAAAATCTAGCAATTTTTTTTTAGAATTTAAGGTATAAAAAGAGGCCAACCTCAAGCTCCTCCAAGCCCTCATTGGAGCATAAACTAGTAGAGCAAGTAGTTTCCATATAAACAACTGGCTCTTCTGCCACTGCAGGCTTTAAGGCTAAAGATTCAGTAATGTTTTCCAAGCTCCCAGCAGTATCTTTGACTTGAGTTCTATACTGAGTGTCATCTTCAAGCTCTTCAGGTTCTTCTGGAAAGGCTTGATGTGCATCATATGGCCCTGACATAATCTTTTCAATGGCTAGTTTTTCTTCTTCTTTAGAACTGGATATATCAGTAGCAGCAAGTATAGGGTTCACTGGTTGGTTGCTTGCCACAGATCCATTGGTCCCACTATCCCCAGGAGGAATCTCCCCTGGAGATGTCAGACAAAGTTTCTTGCTCTTTTGACCGTCACTACTATTGACTTCTGATTCATCCCATTTAATAGGAGTCATATCTTCATTAACTTCCCTGCTAGGGGGAGGTAAAGATACAGGGGACTTGGAATTCTTTGAACTATTATCCATGTCGTCCTCTGATCTCCTTCTCTTTTTCACATCATCCGCTCCAACAGCAACTCCTTTACCTCCTTGAGATTTTTCTGCTTGACCGTGACCAGAAGCCCTTAATTTAGAACTTTGTTTATTTTCAGCAGTTACTTTTGATGGGCCTGAAGGCCGGACACCACCAGGGAATATGTAGGCAGGTATGTTCCGGCGTTTCACATGGGACACATGAATATCCATTCCAGGTTTCCATAGTGTGTAAGCATTGACAGAATGCTTGAATTCTTCAACAGTTAGCCTTATATCAAACTGTTCACCTTCATTCACTGGAACTCCTTGCTTACGCTGCAGACCCATGAAGTAACAGTGATGAAAAGGTCTAGACTTGTCAGAGAATTCACCAGGATGTGGATGACATTGAAGCATGCCATAAGTGTGCCTCTCAATCTAGAAGTTTTAAGAACAGCCCAATTAGTTGTATATGAATAGGAAACAGACTATACACAGTTGTATGCAACCCCTTGAGTAGAAGACAATGTTACTTAACAGTGTCATACCTTCAATGTTAATTGGCGGAGACGAGACTCAACCCAGCCTTTCCATTGTCTAAGGTCATCTGCATTCTCTGCAGTTATTTCTATCTGTAGATAGTTCTTGTAAGATTCAAAAAAGGGATAAGGCTCAAAAAGAGCATTCCAATCAGCCTTGCTAGCCTCCATAGCCTACCATTACCAGAAACATGAAACTTATTAGAGCCAAATACCATCATAAACAAACAAAAATATAATAAATAAAAAAATTATATTTAACAAAAATCAAAGCCCAAACATATTGATCCACAAGATACTGTTGCTTCCCCAGTAACGACATTCATTACATTTAAGAAAACTTCCACCAACCAACCAACTTCCAATCCTTATCCCATCTAAAAAGGATCAATAACCACTCCTTTTGCTAAAACTTGAACATTGATAAAGAAATATAAACATATCCATTACCTATAAATAAAAAGTATAGGCAAACTTCCTAAACAATATCTAGCATAACAGTCCCACTGCCAAATCATCTGATCATGGAAAATCTAACATGAAGGCCCTATATGTCAAACCATATTGGGGCAATGGTGAAGTTCCTCTTACAGTTAATGGGATGAAACAGGTGAAAAATAACTTTGGACAAAATTTATTTCGATTTCCAAACTTTATGTTTGTATATACTGAACTAGACTGCTTGGCTGAGATTTTTACAGAACCTTCAAAGAAAACATTCTTAAAATCATGAAACCATACCTCACATATTTCACTCCCCCTCTGAAACTCATCTGACATAACACGTAATGTACTTGATGTAACATTGTAAGTAGAATTCATGCAAGGATAAGCAGGAGTAATTATAGGCATTAAATGATATCTATCCTTGGGATTTCTTCTAGGATCCCAAACAGGTAGTCCAAGAGATCCTTCTTCAATAGCACAGAGCATGACTGGATTTGGCCATCGCCATTGAGTATACACCCGAAAGAACCGAGACACTAACATATTAGGTAGTGCATTAGGATACAACTGGCATATTCGAGCAACAAGCAATGCCAGATTTATACCACCAAGAAAACCAGCAACCTGCCCAAGAAATAGCAAAAGGACGAATAGGAAAATCAGCAGTGTGTCAAAAATATAGTGAAAAAAATTTAGAATAGCAAACAAGCCATCCTGTGTAATAATGTTATACATTTGAATAAACACCACGACGCTTTGCCCAAAACCTCATGCATCTCAATGTTGTGCGAAAGGTCTGCATTTCAGAAAAAGAATACAATCAGTATGATAATAATGCCATAGAAAAGATGAACACAAAAATCTATGGAAGTACAAACTTCATATCCACCACCTGAATATTTGGAACCAATCGCAGGACCTGATCAGTTACTCTACAACCATTAAGACTAAGAACAGTTTGTTCATCAACATTTTGTAATATTGACTCCTGTGATATATCTAAGTCCTGCACACACAAAAAAAAAAAACATTATTACTAAATGGTTAACTAAAGGTAAGATACAATTAACACTCAAGATTCATAAAGCCTAAACAAAACACATATGGGGAAAGGAGATGTATCCACATCTGAAGAAGTTTAATTTTCAAAGGAACTAAGGGGCATTTAGTTTTAGAAAAAAAAATCATTTTCTATTTCCTGTTTTTAAAAGTCTGCATAGGACATTGTGAAAAAAGAAAATAAAATTGCTTTCACTATTTCCTCAAACTTTTGAAAACAGGAAACAAAGTGAAAACAGGGTAGCATTTTTGTAATTAAAAGTAAAAAGCCTAAACAGGAAATGTTTTCTGCAAGTAAACAGCCCTTAAGGGTATATTTTTGTCTGCTTTTGAAATATGTTTTAATTTCAAAAACAAAAGCAAACAAAAAACAATTAGAAGAGTAGTTTCTAAAAATTATTCTCAAAACTAATATTTCTATCTTCAGTTTTTAAAATAATAAATAAATAAATCATAATGTCTATAAGTTGTTTTGGCCTTTTACTTCCAGCTTTCTATGACCCTCGTGATCCTTGCACCCTCAGATCTTTCTCTGAATTATAGATTTTAAAAGTTGTTTTAGCTTTTAAAAACTGAAAAACAAAAACAACAATCAAGGTACACCTAAATGTTCTATTATAGAGCCCAAAAATAAGCTGCTTCTCTAATACCAATCACTTGTGAAATATCTACTATAATCAAGTAAAGGTTCAGGGAGAAACGGAGGATACTATCAAAATGATATTTAAAACACCGGGACTCTCATATTTTGTGATCTTCTTCGATACAGAATGCTTTCAAATTGTCTAAAATTCTGGGAAGGAGATATGGAGAGAAAACATATAAAGGAACAACAATTGTACATAAAACAATGTTATTTGTTTTTGCATAATATATAGATCACTTACTTCAGGAATAACCCACAAAGCTAATCTTGCATACAAGAGATCAACTGAAACACCATTAAACTTGAATTTCATCACAGGGACGTGAGCATCGGGCACAGGGTGCAATTCTGTTACTTCTTGCATCTCAGATAGCATTTTCCTCAGCTCACCAAAGAAGTCTTCCTGAGTCCAATTTAATAACAACTTTAGCTGATACAAGATATGACCTGGAAAAATTTCATGTACACAATAAAATGGCAAGAATTACAGACATCTCTGGTTGCATGTCTAGGTCCCACACAAAGAGTATCTATGTCAGCTCCAGGGCCATGCACCTACAGAATTTGGGAGGGAAATTTCAGTAAAACAAAAGTCACAAACAAAAAATGTTTCAATATATTGGATTGCATAGCCTTTGAACTAAGTTTTGGTCCTAATTTTCATTGTTTCTCCTTACAACCCAGTACATTCTGCTTCAGGGATGGATTATATTTGCCCCCACAACCTCAGCAATTTTTCTCCTTACAACCCAATACACATTACCAACGTTTCAGAAACTAGCTGAAAAAATTCTCAATGGAACTGTGATGAAGTGTATGTTTGCTGGTGTGGCATCTTTGGCAGGCATGTAATGCTAGAGACTTAGAATGAAAACAACTCTATCTTGTCTGTGACAGATTCTTGTTTTCACGTCATCGTAGTCAAAGGTAGTTGTTTTCTCTCAAAAGTTTATATGCAACATAAAAAATAATGATTGTGAAATATATAGTTTCATGTTCCTTCAATTCACAGTCTCAGATAATTTTTCTAGACAAGCTTTCTCCAGCAGGATGCTTGGATACAATANTATGAGAAGAGTTCAAAAACTATTTCAATAATGTAGGCTAATCCTTTACTCATTAATTATCCTAAATTAGGCCAATCCATTCATTTACGTAGATCGAGTTAATTTACAAAACTTTTAGTTTATTAAAAAATATATTATATTAAGTTAACTCACTTTTTTAACTATTATGGTGAATGTAATAATTTTTTAATTACGAATTTTCGGTAATGTGCCTTAACGCTTTTTCTTCTTGTAAGATATATAACCATTTTTTAACTATTATTTGATACGTTTAGGACTGAAACCTCAATGAAAAAAAAAAGTTATAAAAAACAGAAAAAACTGATAAGCAAAATTGCAAATGGTATTTTTCCAAATAGTTCAAGGTAAAAGATGATCATTACTTACATTTATATGCTATAATATAAGAATTAAACTTTTCCTAATTCACTAGAGGTTAATCATTTAACAAAATAGTTTAAGTTGAACTCATGATTGTTCCTACTTCAATGTTTTAACAAAATAGTATGGAATTTGGGTTTTCTCCCCAGACAAAAAATATCATGATAACAATATAGACTACACATAACTGGTCAAAATCTTTTTTATTTTTCCGGTGCAACATATTCTCATGTACATATCAATGAAAATTGATGATGGTTTTCTAGCTCGGGTTTATTTACTGCATCATAGTTATTACATAAATAAACGAGGAACTAGAAATGTCAATTTTACATAAATCAGATAGCTGCAGATTAAGTTTTGAGGTGTCTAAGAACTCTTGTCAGCAGCTTTTACCAAGGAGGTGAAGTTCAACCTGAAAATAATCAGTCAACATGAACAGAGAGAATTAAACACTTGAACAAAAATAAGTTTAAAGTAAAAGTAGGAATATGATTAATAATGGAATATACCTGATAAGAGGCTTCTTCAGCGGTGCAGGTGCAGGAGGCACAGTTAACAATGGTGCTGTTAGCTCAGCAGACTTTTGCAAAAAGGAAGAGATAAAAAGAATAGTCAGAACCAAATGCTACTGCATGGTAAAATAACTTTGATATTTTCATAAACATGCTATGCCACTGTAATGACTCATCTAAATTCATAAAAGAACCTATCAGATTCATGTGACATGTATCATATAACCTACATGGACTCCAGATAACCTCATCAAACATTTGTGTATATACTCGTACTACATAACATTGAACAAAAAATGAAAGCAAAGTCGCTCTACAACAGTCATATAAAAGTACAACAACCAACGGCAGGAACTAGACATAGTGCATGCAGCTGTACTACAGAAGGCGGAATATGAAAAAAAGTCTAAAAAATTGCAGCTACTATGCACATTGGACTGAGTTTTGAGCAACTTCAGTACAGGAAATGGAAAGCAAATTAGGGAAGACTGGCATTTACTATTTACAAATGCTGCATGTTCAAATGAAAAATCTAGCAATTTTTTTTTAGAATTTAAGGTATAAAAAGAGGCCAACCTCAAGCTCCTCCAAGCCCTCATTGGAGCATAAACTAGTAGAGCAAGTAGTTTCCATATAAACAACTGGCTCTTCTGCCACTGCAGGCTTTAAGGCTAAAGATTCAGTAATGTTTTCCAAGCTCCCAGCAGTATCTTTGACTTGAGTTCTATACTGAGTGTCATCTTCAAGCTCTTCAGGTTCTTCTGGAAAGGCTTGATGTGCATCATATGGCCCTGACATAATCTTTTCAATGGCTAGTTTTTCTTCTTCTTTAGAACTGGATATATCAGTAGCAGCAAGTATAGGGTTCACTGGTTGGTTGCTTGCCACAGATCCATTGGTCCCACTATCCCCAGGAGGAATCTCCCCTGGAGATGTCAGACAAAGTTTCTTGCTCTTTTGACCGTCACTACTATTGACTTCTGATTCATCCCATTTAATAGGAGTCATATCTTCATTAACTTCCCTGCTAGGGGGAGGTAAAGATACAGGGGACTTGGAATTCTTTGAACTATTATCCATGTCGTCCTCTGATCTCCTTCTCTTTTTCACATCATCCGCTCCAACAGCAACTCCTTTACCTCCTTGAGATTTTTCGGCTTGACCGTGACCAGAAGCCCTTAATTTAGAACTTTGTTTATTTTCAGCAGTTACTTTGGATGGGCCTGAAGGCCGGACACCACCAGGGAATATGTAGGCAGGTATGTTCCGGCGTTTCACATGGGACACATGAATATCCATTCCAGGTTTCCATAGTGTGTAAGCATTGACAGAATGCTTGAATTCTTCAACAGTTAGCCTTATATCAAACTGTTCACCTTCATTCACTGGAACTCCTTGCTTACGCTGCAGACCCATGAAGTAACAGTGATGAAAAGGTCTAGACTTGTCAGAGAATTCACCAGGATGTGGATGACATTGAAGCATGCCATAAGTGTGCCTCTCAATCTAGAAGTTTTAAGAACAGCCCAATTAGTTGTATATGAATAGGAAACAGACTATACACAGTTGTATGCAACCCCTTGAGTAGAAGACAATGTTACTTAACAGTGTCATACCTTCAATGTTAATTGGCGGAGACGAGACTCAACCCAGCCTTTCCATTGTCTAAGGTCATCTGCATTCTCTGCAGTTATATCTATCTGTAGATAGTTCTTGTAAGATTCAAAAAAGGGATAAGGCTCAAAAAGAGCATTCCAATCAGCCTTGCTAGCCTCCATAGCCTACCATTACCAGAAACATGAAACTTATTAGAGCCAAATACCATCATAAACAAACAAAAATATAATAAATAAAAAAATTATATTTAACAAAAATCAAAGCCCAAACATATTGATCCACAAGATACTGTTGCTTCCCCAGTAACGACATTCATTACATTTAAGAAAACTTCCACCAACCAACCAACTTCCAATCCTTATCCCATCTAAAAAGGATCAATAACCACTCCTTTTGCTAAAACTTGAACATTGATAAAGAAATATAAACATATCCATTACCTATAAATAAAAAGTATAGGCAAACTTCCTAAACAATATCTAGCATAACAGTCCCACTGCCAAATCATCTGATCATGGAAAATCTAACATGAAGGCCCTATATGTCAAACCATATTGGGGCAATGGTGAAGTTCCTCTTACAGTTAATGGGATGAAACAGGTGAAAAATAACTTTGGACAAAATTTATTTCGATTTCCAAACTTTATGTTTGTATATACTGAACTAGACTGCTTGGCTGAGATTTTTACAGAACCTTCAAAGAAAACATTCTTAAAATCATGAAACCATACCTCACATATTTCACTCCCCCTCTGAAACTCATCTGACATAACACGTAATGTACTTGATGTAACATTGTAAGTAGAATTCATGCAAGGATAAGCAGGAGTAATTATAGGCATTAAATGATATCTATCCTTGGGATTTCTTCTAGGATCCCAAACAGGTAGTCCAAGAGATCCTTCTTCAATAGCACAGAGCATGACTGGATTTGGCCATCGCCATTGAGTATACACCCGAAAGAACCGAGACACTAACATATTAGGTAGTGCATTAGGATACAACTGGCATATTCGAGCAACAAGCAATGCCAGATTTATACCACCAAGAAAACCAGCAACCTGCCCAAGAAATAGCAAAAGGACGAATAGGAAAATCAGCAGTGTGTCAAAAATATAGTGAAAAAAATTTAGAATAGCAAACAAGCCATCCTGTGTAATAATGTTATACATTTGAATAAACACCACGACGCTTTGCCCAAAACCTCATGCATCTCAATGTTGTGCGAAAGGTCTGCATTTCAGAAAAAGAATACAATCAGTATGATAATAATGCCATAGAAAAGATGAACACAAAAATCTATGGAAGTACAAACTTCATATCCACCACCTGAATATTTGGAACCAATCGCAGGACCTGATCAGTTACTCTACAACCATTAAGACTAAGAACAGTTTGTTCATCAACATTTTGTAATATTGACTCCTGTGATATATCTAAGTCCTGCACACACAAAAAAAAAAAACATTATTACTAAATGGTTAACTAAAGGTAAGATACAATTAACACTCAAGATTCATAAAGCCTAAACAAAACACATATGGGGAAAGGAGATGTATCCACATCTGAAGAAGTTTAATTTTCAAAGGAACTAAGGGGCATTTAGTTTTAGAAAAAAAAAAAAATCATTTTCTATTTCCTGTTTTTAAAAGTCCGCATAGGACATTGTGAAAAAAGAAAATAAAATTGCTTTCACTATTTCCTCAAACTTTTGAAAACAGGAAACAAAGTGAAAACAGGGTAGCATTTTTGTAATTAAAAGTAAAAAGCCTAAACAGGAAATGTTTTCTGCAAGTAAACAGCCCTTAAGGGTATATTTTTGTCTGCTTTTGAAATATGTTTTAATTTCAAAAACAAAAGCAAACAAAAAACAATTAGAAGAGTAGTTTCTAAAAATTATTCTCAAAACTAATATTTCTATCTTCAGTTTTTAAAATAATAAATAAATAAATCATAATGTCTATAAGTTGTTTTGGCCTTTTACTTCCAGCTTTCTATGACCCTCGTGATCCTTGCACCCTCAGATCTTTCTCTGAATTATAGATTTTAAAAGTTGTTTTAGCTTTTAAAAACTGAAAAACAAAAACAACAATCAAGGTACACCTAAATGTTCTATTATAGAGCCCAAAAATAAGCTGCTTCTCTAATACCAATCACTTGTGAAATATCTACTATAATCAAGTAAAGGTTCAGGGAGAAACGGAGGATACTATCAAAATGATATTTAAAACACCGGGACTCTCATATTTTGTGATCTTCTTCGATACAGAATGCTTTCAAATTGTCTAAAATTCTGGGAAGGAGATATGGAGAGAAAACATATAAAGGAACAACAATTGTACATAAAACAATGTTATTTGTTTTTGCATAATATATAGATCACTTACTTCAGGAATAACCCACAAAGCTAATCTTGCATACAAGAGATCAACTGAAACACCATTAAACTTGAATTTCATCACAGGGACGTGAGCATCGGGCACAGGGTGCAATTCTGTTACTTCTTGCATCTCAGATAGCATTTTCCTCAGCTCACCAAAGAAGTCTTCCTGAGTCCAATTTAATAACAACTTTAGCTGATACAAGATATGACCTGGAAAAATTTCATGTACACAATAAAATGGCAAGAATTACAGACATCTCTGGTTGCATGTCTAGGTCCCACACAAAGAGTATCTATGTCAGCTCCAGGGCCATGCACCTACAGAATTTGGGAGGGAAATTTCAGTAAAACAAAAGTCACAAACAAAAAATGTTTCAATATATTGGATTGCATAGCCTTTGAACTAAGTTTTGGTCCTAATTTTCATTGTTTCTCCTTACAACCCAGTACATTCTGCTTCAGGGATGGATTATATTTGCCCCCACAACCTCAGCAATTTTTCTCCTTACAACCCAATACACATTACCAACGTTTCAGAAACTAGCTGAAAAAATTCTCAATGGAACTGTGATGAAGTGTCTGTTTGCTGGTGTGGCATCTTTGGCAGGCATGTAATGCTAGAGACTTAGAATGAAATTTCAACAACTCTATCTTGTCTGTGACAGATTCTTGTTTTCACGTCATCGTAGTCAAAGGTAGTTGTTTTCTCTCAAAAGTTTATATGCAACATAAAAAATAATGATTGTAAAATATATAGAGGGTTAACGATTGTTTCATGTTCCTTCAATTCACAGTCTCAGATAATTTTTCTAGATAAGCTTTCTCCAGCAGGATGCTTGGATACAATAAAAATGCAACGCAGAAAGAGTACATTGTGTTTACGCACTAATTAAAGAGACAGGAAGATAAGAATAGCTCCATACCCCTAACCGATAAGAGCCGAAGGTGAAAATCTTGGCATTTGCTTCTTGAACCAGTTGTTCATTAAACCCCTTTCCTCGGCTGATGTTCTTGACCCAAATCTTCACAATCTAATTTATGTCACAAGGGCACAATCAAAACAAAAATACTCACAAGGATGTCCACTACATTTCCAAGTACTTTTCTTTTTTGGGTGGACAAAAGTTAATGAAAAAAAAAATGCATTAAACACAAAAAACAAAATTCAACCTGGTCCAGCCTGCCAAGAACTTCTTCCCTACCCACAGCCTCTTCCTGACTCTCGTACAATCCAACACCTTGCAAGTACTGAACACCCAGAATCCATATTCAGCATTAAGTCACACTCCACAAGCTCCAAAGCATACATATATGAATTAAAAATAAGTGCAAACAGAACCTTCTCAAGTTCACGCGTCTTGATCAAATCATCCTCACTTGGTCCAGCCAATGAAATAGGCTCAGTTATGCCTAATCTTTGTTGCCCATTATTCTGATCGCTCAAGCCAGGGATCCCCATGAACAAACAGGGACAGTTTTTTTTTTCCCTTTTTTTTTTTTTACTTTTAATAATATCTTTTTGTTTCAACGATAGGGAGAGCAGCTGTGAGAGTTATCAGATATTGATGATATTTTTCAATTTTTTCCCAACAAAATCAAATAAAACAAGATGATAGAACTAGAAGAGGAAAAAATTAAAAAAGAAAAAGAAAAAACACTATAGCAACGCTGTGATAATTGTTGATTGTACACTATTTGGGGGAAATGTTCAAAGCCATGAACTTTGACCACAAAAACACGAAATAATAAAAGGGAAAGAAATTACAAAGCCACCCAAAAGCATTTCATTGCAAACGATAACCTAGACAGAGTACAAAGCTTCTACGGGACTTCAAATTTTGAAACCCTAAAGTACTAAATAAGAACCTAGCAATCGCGAGACCCAGATGAATCAGAACTGAAAAGGCTTCATCTTGATGAATTCTTGAGGGTGCACCACTTCCACCGGAGTCGAATTGAACCTCAAAACCTTCAATTGCAGAATATATATTGAATTATTACATATTTGATCATATAAATTAAAAAAGAATACATTTCAAAAAGATTAAAAAAATATCTGTACACAGGGAGAAATGCTTACAGATAGAAGGAGAAAGTCTGGATGTGGTTTGGGTAACAGCTTGTTGATGAACCACTTTGGACAATGACGAAGATACACGACAAATAAACCAATTCTACTAAGGCTTGTGTTGCTTGCAGTGTTATATATATAATATCATACAGTAAAACATTTTCTCTGTAAAAGAAATATTTTTCCCTTTTACATAAAAAATATTTAATTTAGAATTTCTGTTTTTAAAGATTATTTAAGGTTCAGTCAAAGAAATAGTATGCTTTCTATCTTTATAACTCGATTTTCTAATTTAGAAATACTATGATTTTAATTTTCCAAACATCAACTAAATAAAATTTTATTTTTATTATCTCAACCATTTATAAAACCAAAAATATACGTTTCAAAATTTTAAACAAAGTAATAAGCAGACCAGAATGACTAAAATTAAACTTTACAACTCAAACATTTTATAGATACGATAACATATTTTACATTATGCAGTATAATTTGTGAAGATAAAAGAAAATAAAAAGAGTATATATTGCTCTATTACTAGTATACTTTTTTCCACTTTCAATATTTTAGAAAAAAATTGGAAAATAAAAAATAATTAGAAATATGAGTTTTCAAATTTTTATTTATTTATACTTATTTCCTCTTTTTTATGTATATTTTTTTTCATTTTTACTTTTAAATAACTGTGATTTTAAATTAAAATAATTACTCTATCAATTTTATCTTTTGAATATTTTTTAAACTTTAATATTTTTTTATTTAACTGTTTTTTTTAATTTAACATTTTTTAAATTTTAAAATAATTATTTATAATAAAATTATGAAAATTATTTACATTTTATTTTTTATAATTATAGTAATAATAATTTTTTATTTTTGTCATTATAAAAAAAGGTAAACACATGTATGCATGTGTTTTTATTAATTTATATTTAATGTAAATTGATAAACATTCCTTAATTCGTTGTAAATTAAAAGATATATTAATTTCTCTAATGGTAAAAAAAATATGATAAATTTTATATTTATTCCTTTCTTAATTCACCTTCATTTACCATGTATCTCCCTTTGAGATAAATGTAAGATCCATGTTTCGTTATACATATCAAATTTTTTTCTCTCTTTTTTTCTGTATAACTTTTTTATTTTATGTAGTCCTTAATTTGTAGGAATGTAATAAGTGGGTCAATTTAATCTTCAAGGTATAGTATATAACATAAGTAATGCTTAAAATAATCAATTTGACAAAATATATAATTTTTAAAATTATATTTTATCAATAAATTTATTAGTAATTCTTAAAATTTGTTTGGTTTAATATCTATATTGGTTTTTATTTTCATCACTTTTGTTCAAATTAGTTTTTGACTTTTCTGGACATTCAAAGTTGTCTCAATTTTTGTAATTTTTATTCAATCTAGTATTTTTCTCTAAAGGCATGTAAACATGAGCCAACACTAAATGATGTGGTCATCTAAATATTATTGTTGAATTGATTATTGTCTTAGATTTTTAAATTAATCAATGTAAATTTTCGATTAATTTGTGAACACTCTCACTTTTAACCAAAGTAAGTTCTCAATTAAAAGCACAATAATCATAATAAATTTAACCAAAGTACATTCTCAATTAAATATTATTAACCTTAATCATGTCTATTCTTTTATTTCTTTACCAAGTAAAAAGCTAATCAACCAAAATACATTTTTGATTAATTCTTGTTAAAGTTTTCATATTTAATTAAAGTACATTCTCAGTTATTGGTAAAAACTCATTCAATCACATGAGAGTTTTTAACTTTAATTAATTAAAGTAAATTATCAATTAAAATTAAAAACCCTTGAACTCATAT